>CM059193.1:79442077-79457077 GCA_030323885.1 Branchipolynoe longqiensis
AATTTTGGTCGTAAGGAGGTTTTGGGTGCAACACCTGCAACCTCTTTGCGAACAAAATGGTCGCCAGAAGGTTAGTGGCCACTCAGGACCTTTTTGCGACCAGTTTGTGACCACCCGGCTTTCTTTTGTCATAAGAAGTCGCAAAATGGTTGCAAGCCTAGTGTGACTGGGGTATTACACCTCCAACCAACGCCGAACAGGCCTGGCTTCTGTCCTACATATGGTGTATTGTAACTTTCGCTGCTAACGGTACTGGAACCATTTGGCTGGTACCGCTTTCAATTTCGGCAAGTTCTAACTGCTCCTCTTATAGCTATAGTATACCTCATACAGACCAGAGTTTGGACAAGGACAGATTAACAACACACTGTGGTGGGTGTTGGTTGGTAGTGATGGTGGTGGGTGTTGGTTGGTAGTGATGGTGATGGTGGTGGGTGTTGGTTGCTAGTGATGGTGATGGTGCTGGTGCTGGGTGTTGGTTGTTGGTGGTGGTGGTGGTGGTGGTGATGGTGGTGGGTGTTGTGGTGGTAGGTGGTGGCGTGGTGGTGGTGGTGGTGGTGGTGGTGGTGGTGGTGATGGTGGTGGGTGTTGGTTGGTAGTACTAGTGGTGGTGGTGGAAATTAGAGGATGGAGTGGGTAGGTTGGTGAGTGTACATTACAAGTGATGACAGCGCGTGACTATGGCGTCACGTGACCTATCGCTTGGAGAATTATCTAATCATGCCCCCCCCCCCACCCCCATAAACCGGGCTCCATTAATTAATTCTCTTCAGCAATACCCGTACACGTGTGAGTGTGAGTGTGAGTGTGAGAGATAGAGAGAGAGAGAGAGAGAGAGAGAGAGAGAGAGAGAGAGAGAGAGAGAGAGAGAGAGAGAGAGAGAGAGAGAGAGAGAGAGAGAGAGAGAGAGGGGAAGGACTTAGGATGCAAATAGTGTTAAAATACAGGGAGTGCGGTTTTCAACAACAACAACCCCCTTCCCGCCCCCCCCCCCCCACCTCCCGCACCAACACTCCGGTCGCCAAGATTTGGGTTCGGAGAGGGCGCGCAGAGGGCCACCAATCTCCGTAATTGCTATACTCACGCCACTGCATACCAGCATTAAGAGATTCTGACAAGATCGTCTTCAGAACAACTTGATTAAACTCATACAATCATGCTATAATTGCTATAATAACAAATGTTCTAGCAAAGACACTTGTAAGTTGTATCAAACACACGCAATTTGTGGGTATGAGCTGATATGGGGTTCATGAACTTTGGCTCCTCACGGTCGTAGCGCCCCCATCTACCCTGGTGTCGACGCGAGGAACTAATCACGATAATTAATATGGGGGTTTAAACTTAAAGGGAAGGTTGACAAAACCGGTGTGGCGGTTTCAGCGTGTTCCCGTGCTCAGACGTGTACTTCACTTCTGCGCATGCGTCAGAATCTAATAAACATGGCCGTAATCGATTAACACTACCCGGGCGACTCGGGTCATCCCAGTCGTCAGAATTTCAAATAGAACACGGCGAGTGGAGTCGACAAATACACGTGCCGTGTGCCAAAAAAGAATAACTTAGATTAATTAAATGGAAATATAGGTAAACTAGGCCATCATAAAATACTTTAAATCCTGTTTTGCTGTATTTTTTTATCGGTTATTTAAAAAAAAAAAAAAAATTGTTCACCCGAGCGCGGAGAAGCGTATTCGATTATTCGATCCGAGTTTGTAGGATGTGCGCATGCGCCAATAAGTGTCTCGGGTGATCCGAGTTGATGCGAAATCCGCGCATGCGCAGAAGCAACGGGACACGTCTGAGCACGGGAACACGCTGAAACCGCCACACCGGTGTGGGGGGTAACTTGATGCCATCTTGTTGTCTCGTCGCCTGCTACTTGACTTGCCTGTGTGACACCACGATTAATTAACTGCGACATGACGAGGCTTTTAAGTGTGCAACTTACTCACCGTTTCTCGCCATACCTTGTAATGTCTAAGTAGCGGCAGGTGTTAATTGGCGACGTTTAGCTCTGCCCACACGCCCAGCGACATATTTATCGGCCTTATTTTGCAAGGACAATTTACCGCGGTGTTAAGTACAGTGGCACTGTTTGCACTGAGGTGTGAGGCGGCACAGACCGGCCCCCCCCCCCCCCCCCCTCTTTGTGGAGACGATTAAAGGGCGCATTCCTTATACGCGGCATGCGGTATGCGAATGCGAATGCGGCAAAAAACCGAAACGCCTTGAAGTCAATGGACTACATTCCTTACACGCAGTATGCGAATGCGAATGTGTCAACTCGATCGGTCCCTGTAGCGATCGGTGCGGCATGCGGCACGTGGTGTGTGAATAGAAACGTCAGTCGCACTTGTCCATTAGTTTTAGACGAGGAGAGGCGACTGAGCATTACGGAAAGGTCACACACAAGGGTGCAGAGGGGAAACATATGGTAGTGTTGGTGGTGGGGTTCGGGTTGGTAAAAATGCTACCATAGCCACAAAAATATGAATATTAGGTCATATACAGTGCAGTATTGAGTATACTTGTTTATTTTTATTTTTTAAATATAACCAGTCGTGTGCCGCATGCCGCATGTAAGGAATCATGCCATTCGCATACCGCATGCCGCATACCGCAAGAAGGAATGCGCCCTTAAAGGATACAGATTTTGTAAACCGAAGACACTTTAATACCTAGATTTGATTGGTTGGTTGGTTGTTAAGTTTTACATCCTGGCAACATCTAAGGCCATATCAGGACGGGTACCAACGTATGACAGTGCACACTCATGGTGGATTTATAGTGCTCCCCACTGGTAGACCAGGCCACCAGCACCATGCTCTGATATCCCATTCAATAACATTATCCTGACATTGAACCAACCAGTCCTTTCCCTATCCCTATCCTAATAAGGCCGAGCGCCTGGCTAGGAAGCAGCAAGTATCAATTTTGTAAAGGGGCTGTCACATTAGGGTTTTTTGCGGGAGCGTATGGCGGCGTAGGCGCGTTACGTCATATACGTCGGCATACGCTGTATACGCTACTCATACGCTACGCATACGCTACTCATACGCTACTCATACGCTACTCATACGCCGCCAGATGCCGGCTTATGAGGCATACGCCGCCATACGCTTTCATAAATCCATCCGTCCACATTTTTTTGTGCATGCTCAAAAAATCTTGACCTATGAGGGCGTATGGCCCATACGCTACTCATACGCCGGCATACGCTCCTCATACGCCAGCATACGCTCCTCGTACGCTAGGGGTACGCCGGCATAGGTTTTTCATACGCTCAACTTGTGTCACCGGCGTATCTCTAGCGTATGTAGCGTACGCATAACCTACGAGGTACGTATGGGAGCGTACTCCTAGCGTATGCACAGCGTATGCACGCTACTCATACGCGCATACGCTACGCGTACGCTACTCGTACGCTCCACATGCCAATCAAAACTGTCAAAAAATGTCACAGCACGCTCCCATACGCTCCTCATACGCTCCTCATAGGTTCCACATACGCTCAAAACCAGCCGAAAGGTCACCAAATGTCATCATAGGCCGGCACGCGCAGGACCTACGTAGGTTTTCAATACGCTCCCGCCATATGCCGTAATGTGACAGGGCCTTAAGTAAGAATGCGACTGAGTGCGAAATCAGGTTATAGTGCAGGTGGCATGGTATACCAGTGGGATAGCACTGTAAAGTCACCATGAGTGTGTACTGTCACTGAGGTATGTTGTACCTGTCCTGATATGACCTTAGATATTGCAAGGACATAAAACCCCAACATCCAGCGTTCCCACCTGAGGTCAAACTGGTAAACACATTATGGTTGACATGCCCGTGTGACAAAACTACATATTTATATTGAGTGCTTAAATGCCCGGTCTTTATATCTAGAGAAAAGGCCAGTAAATCTGTAATAAAATGCGGTTGTTATTAAATATATGTGTGCATCCAAATGTGTAGTCGGATTACTGGCACGGACATATCTGGCAGCGATTAGCGACTGACAGATATATTTGAAAAGTAACTGACAGTGACAGGGAGCAATGCCATTTGTATCGACCAACTGCAGGGCCCGTATGCATGGAGCGGTGTTAGCATGCCAAACCGCGGTTAGGGCAGGATTTCTGGTTTAGCGCCGAAAAGTCGGTATGCATGGACCAGTGTTAGACAAACATGGCGCGTTTAAACTCGGAAATTCTAACCCCTGCTCATAGCAAGTTTACAGCGGTATTAGTGTTAGGTTAGTGTCAGGATGGACCCCAAATCATATTTGACAGAATTAAATACGCAATAAGTGAAATTTAATCAAATTAACCCTAAAAATGAAGTGACATTAATGCTGCCGCCGCATCGGCAGTGATATTAATATTGTCGAATCGACGAATCTAAAGTAAACAAATCGCCGTCGCCGCATCGACGTCGATATACATACTGTCGCCGCGCCGGTTAGTGTGCGTGTGTGGGCCTCAATCTATTCAATGCTGTCATATTTAACAGAATTACATATGCAATAAGTGAAATTTTATCAATTTAACCCTCAATTCGAACCGATATTAATGCCGCCTCAGCATTGGTGGCGTTATGAAAATTCATATTGTCGAATCGAGGGATTTCCCAAATCTATAAATAACTTCACGTTTAGCTAACACAAACCGTTTAAGTGCCCATGCATACGGCATGACATAGTTCTCGACCCTGCCAATAACTGGTGGTAGCTAACCTGTGTTAGAGGGATAACACCACACAAATCTAACACCGCTCCCTGCATTGGTCAGTATGAGGCATTGACAATTTTGATTGGTTGTTGGAGTTTTACGTCTTGGAAACATCTAAGGTCATGTCAGGACAGGTTCAGACTTGTAACAGTGCACACTCATGGTGACTTAATAGTGCTGCCCGATTGGGAGATTAGGCCACCAGCACCATGACCTGATATCCCACTCAGTCACATTACCCTGACACTGAGTCAGCCAGTCCTTGCCCTATTCTAATAATGCTGGGTGCCTGGTTAGGAAGCGACAATGATAAATTTTTAAGTCATCGGTTTGACTTGGCCAGGGTTCGAACCGTTGGGTTCGAATCCCACAATCTACCAAAATGGGAGACGAACGCTAAACTCATTCGGCCATCCCGTCTTGTCCCAATAAATAGTGTCAGGAGTGTCAGTAGTCATTATCAGTAGTCATTATCAGTAGTCACTGTCACCGACAGAACTGTCACATTGCACTGTCAACAACAATACTGTCATTCTCGAAGCCTGCATTGCACAATACCAGATAGTGCGAAAAGAAGGCCGTATATCTATACATATTCAAATCATTGGTTTGACTTAGCTGTTTTTCAAACCCGACGACCTGCCCCATGGAAATTAGGCGCTCAATTAATTTGGCCACCCCATCTGGTTCGGACCAGGACCATAATTTTCAAGAAAAAAATAATCCCAAATAAGACTAGACTACGCTGTGCTGGAGATCTCAGTAAGCAAGGCCATATGCTGGCATAGTGCGTTATCCCATGTAATGAAAGAGCAATGATTTGCCTGTTGCTATATATTTACATAATATGTCTGCATAGAGAGTATTTGATTGTTTTCGTGCTCGCCTCTCCCCACCTGTTCTCATTGCCCGGATGAAGCCTTGATTTAAAGCACGAAATAATCCCCGAAGGACAGTTCTCTGACCGTTAATTGTTAATGACACCCAATCCAAATTAGTGCTCGATTTGAGTCCGATTAATTAGTCGATTGCAAAGTCTTGACTTCTGCTGACCTTGGGTTGTATGTGCGTGTATATATGGAAGGTACGGAGGGCGCGGAGACTGATGAGGGTGAGGGGGTGAGGAGGTGAGGGGCGGGGGTGCGAGGAGGGGGTAGGTAAGGGGGTGAGAGGGCGAGGATGGCGAGGAGGGTGACGAGCAAAGGATGGTGATGGCGATGACGGTCGGGAAGGCAGTAGATAATGAGCACCAAGATGGGAGGGAAGACGGGGTGGCGGTGAGGAGGATGGAGAGAGCAGGGAGGGAGAGGGGGAGAGGGAGAGAGAGAGAGAGTGAGAGAGGGGAAGGAGGGATGGGGGAAGGGGAAGGAGGTAGGGAAGGAGTTGGCGGAAGGAAAGGGAGAGGGAGAGGGGAGAGAGAGGAAAAGAGTGAGTGAGTGAGTGAGCGAGTGAGTGAGTGAGTTAGTGAGTGAGTGAGTGTGAGTGGGTGGGTGAGGAATCGGAGGGTGGGTGAGGAATAGGAGGGAGGGGGAGGGGGGAGGGAGGGGGGAAGAGAGGGAAGGAAGCAGTGAGGAAGAGAGGGAGGGAGGGAGGAGGGAGGGAGGGAGGGAGGGAGGGAGGGAGGGAGGGAGGGAGGGAGGGAGGGAGGAGGGAGGGAGAGGAGGGAGGGAGGGGGGGGAGGGAGGGAGGAAGGGAGGGAGGGAGGGAGGGAGGGAGGGAGGGAGGGAGGGAGGGAGGGAGGGAGGGGAGGGAGGGAGGGAGGGAGGGAGGGAGGGCAGGCAGGCAAGCGGGCCACATGGTTATACAATGAAGGTGGTGAGGGCGGGTCTCTCTCCTTTCTCTCAGTGAATTCCCAACATCTTGGCAGAAGCAACAAAGTGCCTGGACCCCGACCTTCACCAGCCCCTCGACACGCCCAGCCATGACTCAGCACTGTCTGGGTCCCTCCGGGCAGACAAGTCAAGGGGAGGGGAGGGGAGGGGAGGGGGGGAGGGGGAGGGGAGGGGGAGGGGAGGGGAGGGGAGGGGAGGGGAGGGGAGGGGAGGGAGGGGAGGGGAGGGGAGGGGGGGGAGGGAGGGGAGGGGAGGGGGGAGGGGAGAGGGGAGGGAGGAGGGGAGAGGGGCGGGAGGAGGGGAGAGGGAGAGGGATGGGAGGGAAGGGCTTGGGCTGGAGAGTCAGTCGACCCGCCCTCAGTCAGTCGCAAACACTAAGGTGGTGGGGGAGGGGGTGGGGGTGCTGAGGGGGGGGGGGGGGGGGTCTGAGGGGGGGGGGGAGCACAATCACACCAACCACTCACAGATCACTTCTGGCTTCCCTAAACTATAACGGTGCGCTAGGCTTAGGTTTGGTTTATTGGGGTTTTACCTCCTAACAACATCAAAGATCATAATTATAAGGCCAGGCACCTACCTACGTATGCCAGTACACGCCGATGGTACTGACCGAACTGAGATTCGGTGCCACCGGCATCATGGAACGATATCCCACTCAGTCATATTATTCAGACACAGAGCCCAACCAAAAGTTGGATTACCCTCGCAAAGCCGAGTATCAATTCAGTCGATAGCATCCAGGTGCCTGGTATTTTATTAGCATTATCAATTTGACACATGGTTTTGTTATATTAAAACAGTTCTTGTTATTGTCCTTTATATGGCATTGCGTGATATTTTGCTACTAACAAAAGAACCTTGATTAGGAAACCAACAGTACTCGGGTTAGGTGTTATATCTTTGTCTACAATACCTTACTCGACAGCTAGGCCAGACGGCTGAAACTTGAAAAGGGTACGTACCTGCAAGGAAACAAAAAAAAAGCAACGGTGAGTTTACAGAAACAATACACCAGTGTTGTATTTAGAATTTCATAAATATATTCGCTTGAAAGCATAATAATCTATTAATACAATTTGTTTTAAAGTAGATCACTTTCTTGAAACAGCACACCGGAGGATGTAATTAATCCATTGTTAAAATAAGATAGGCACCGTCAGCATAATAAGAGAGGAGCGATGAAGGACAGGTGGAAGGTTGGGAGGGAAGATCTGGGGGTGGGAGGAGAGGTGGGGGTTTGCGTGGGGAGGTGGGAAGTTGAGAGGAGAGGTGGGGAGCTGAGAGGAGAGGTGGGGAGCTGAGAGGAGAGGTGAGGAATTGAGATGAGAGGTGGGGAATTGAAAGGAGAGGTGGGGGATTGAGAGGAGAGGTGGGGAGCTGAGAGGAGAGGTGGGGAGCTGAGATGAGAGGTGGGGAGCTGAGAGGAGAGGTTGAGAATTGAGAGGAGAGGTGGGGAATTGATGGGACAGGTGGGGGGGATTGAGAGGGGACGTTGGAAGTTGAGAGGGGAGCTGGGGAGTTGAGAGGAGAGGTGGGGAGTTGAGAGGAGAGGTGGAGAGTTGAGAGGGGAGGTGGGGAGTTGAGAGGAGAGGTGGGTGTTGAGAGGAGAGGTGGGGAGTTGAGAGGGGGAGGTGGGTGTTGAGAGGGGAGGTGGGTGTTGAGAGGAGAGGTGGGGGATTGAGGAGAGGTGGGAAGTTGAGAGGAGAGATGGGGAGTTGAGAGGGGAGGTGGGTGTTGAGAGGAGAGGTGGTGGATTGAGAGGAGAGGTGGGGAGTTGAGAGGAGAGGTGGGAAGTTGAGTGGGGAGATGGGAAGTTGAGAGGGGAGGTGGGGGATTGAGAGGAGAGGTAGGGGATTGAGAGGGGATGTGGGAAGTTGAGAGGAGAGGTGGGGAGTTGAGAGGGGAGGTGGGAAGTTGAGAGGGGAGGTGGGGAATTGAGAAAAGAGGTGGGGGAGCTGAGAGGAGAGGTGGGGGTCTGAGAGGAGAGGTGGGAGCTGAGAGGGGAGGTGGGTGTTGAGAGGAGAGGAGAGGTGGGGAGTTGAGAGGAGATGGGGGAGGGGGCTTAGTGATAAGTTGATGCATCAGGATGAAAACAAGCCCAGCCTCATAATGATTCTCACACCCTCATACAAGGTCAACGTAGGCATCCTACAGGATTGACCTTTAACCCCATCCTACCACAGCCGCCTGCAGATGCCCCCAGGGCACTTGGATGTTTTGCCTCCACCTCCTGTAAGCTTCCAGGGTGAACGGAACAGCACTAGGGCGGCCATACATACACATGCACACTTGTGTTACACCACCAGAGCGAATGGAGCCGCTTGTGCCATACTGCTAACAGTACCAATACTGTTTGATCCGCAGTACTTTCAAATTAGGCAGGTGTGAGATAATATTCTGCCTCATTTTATTATTTTAAAGACATGATATGTCTAGACACATTTTCATGTATGTTGATGTATATGTGTGTATGTATATTATAGACGATGGCTTAAAGAATTGTGTGTTCATGTCTGTGATTCTTGTAACCAAAAGTTGTTTGTTTGTTGTTGTTTTACGTCCTAGCAACATCTAAGGTCATATCAGGACGGGTGTAACCAAAAGTAATAATCAATTCATATTAGAAAAGAATTAAGCATTAACGAAAGTTGGTTGGATGGTTGTTGGAGTTTTACATCCTGGCAACATCTAATGTCATATCAGGACGGGTGCCGACTTGTGACAGTGCACACTAATAGCGACGTTATAGTGCTGGCCGCTCTGGGAGACCAGGCTGACAGCACCATGACCTGATATCCCTCAGTCACATTATCCTGACACTGAGCCAACCAGTTATTGCCCTATCCTAATAATGCCGAGCACCTGGCCAGGAAGCGACATGTATAAATTTTTAAGTCATTGGTTTGACTCGACCAGGGTTCGAACCCACGATCCCACAGTCTACCAGCAGGGGAGAAGGAAGCTGTAACTCATTCGGCCATCCCGTCTGGTCCACTTAAGATGACTTTATAGTGCTGCGCACTCTGGGAGATCAGGCTGCCAGCACCATGACCTGATATCCCAAAGTCACATTATCCTGACACTGAGCCAACAAGTTATTGCCCTATCCTAATATTAATGATGCCAAGCACCTGGCTAGGAAGCAATGCGTATCAATTTTTAAGTTATTGGTTTGACTCGGCCAAGGTTCGAACCTGTGGGTCCGAATCCCAGGATCTACTAAAACGGGAGACTGATGCTCAACTCATTCGGCCCCGTCTGGTGTGTGCCATACCAGTACTAATACTGTTTCATCCAGAATACTTTCAATGTAGGCCGGTGTGAGATAATATTCGGACTCCCAGAATAAAGCAACTCACCATAGGCTTCTACAGAAATGAATTCTATGAAATTGACCCGGTATTCCCTTTAAAGCAGCAACAAATGATTAACATGTGAACCAGTATCTAAGTTAGATATGTAGAATCAAATCTAGATAATTATTTCGCGGAGATCTTTCATCCCTGAATGTGTGAAACCTAATTTACAGTTATTCTCTTCGGAAATCAGTGCAAGGGCACCAACACCAACTGGCCATCAACCCAACCCCAGCAGTCAACCCAATATCAGCCATCAACCCAACATGAGCCATCAACCAAACATGAGCCATCAACCCAACATGAGCCATCAACCCAACACCAGCCATCAACCCAACACCAGCCATCAAACACCAGCCATCAACCCAACACCAGCCATCATCCCAAAATCAGCTATCAATCCAACACCAGCCATCAACCCAAAATCAGCTATCAATCCAACACCAGCCATCAACCAAACATCAGCTATCAACCCAACACCAACCATCAACCCAACACCAACCATCAACCCAACACCAGCCATCAACCCAACACCAGCCACCAACCCAACACCAGCCATCAACCCAACACCAGCCATCAACCCAACACCAGCCATCAACCCAACACCAGCCATCAACCCAACACCAGCCATCAACCCAACACCAGCCATCAACCCAACACCAGCCATCAACCCAAAATCAGCCATCAATCCAACACCAGCCATCAACCCAACACCAGCCATCAAACCAAATTCAGCCATCAATCCAACACCAGCCATCAACCCAACACCAGCCATCAACCCAACACCAGCCATCAACCCAACACCAGCCATCAACCCAACACCAGCCATCAACCCAACACCAGCCATCAACCCAACACCAGCCATCAACCCAACACCAGCCATCAACCCAACACCAGCCATCAACCCAACATCAGCCATCAACCCAACATCAGACATCAACCCAACATCAGCCATCAACCAAACATCAGCCATCAACCCAACATCAGCCATCAACCCACCACCAGCCATCAACCCAACACCAGCCATCAACCCAACACCAGCCATCAACCCAACACCAGCCATCAACCCAACACCAAGCATCAACCCAACACCAGCCATCAACCCAACATCAGCCATCAACCCAACACCAGCCATCAACCCAACATCAGCCGTCAACCCAACATCAGCCATCAACCCAACATCAGCCATCAAACCAACACCAGCATTTTGTGGCATTTAAGCAAATAATAGCTGGAGATGGAGAATATACAGAATATGTATACTGTTGCTGAATATGCCGAATATTTTAGAAATTACACAAATATCAAATTACCCCCTCACCCCCCCCCCCTAAAAAATCCAAAGAAATCGAGGAAATCGGAAAAATCGTTAAACCGTGATACAAGGAAATTAGCCCAATGTCCGTTATATGGCGCCTACTATTATTAGTATCAAGGAGCATCCAGGTTGTCCTCTTAGTGATCGCTCGCAGAGGTAGATCATGTGACTTGATAAAGAAGAAAACTATATTATGCAATGTAGAACACAACATACACGGGCACAGTAGTTGGTATTGCAATCACATCTATGACACAGATAACCTAATAATATCCCGGCCATCAATCGCGCCTATTGCGTGACGTCACATATGGGCTGCGCATCAATTTGTCACTGGTTATTATGTTAGCTAGGTATCCTGTATCCAAGCACTGTCATGTGTCTAAGCAGCCAATCAGAGACAAGGAGCACATGGCTTAGTACAGCCTTGTGAACCTTGTGATCGTCGGTTTGATAATAACAAAGACAATGTACGACAAGACGCACCACTCAGCACTTTCCCATAAAAAAAACACACGCAGTGCTGCCACCCAATGGCAAACAAGGCAATTGGAAAGGTCCCCTAGCCCAGCCTGACTGCTGTACCATTGAAACAAAGGGACAGGTTCCCTAGCCCACCCTGAGTGCTGTACCATCAAAGACAATGTATGACAATAATAGTGTATTATCTCCTAATATTAATAATGAAAACAATATTATCGTATTGTAAAGTTCAAACATACTTTAAACACTTTAATCTGTGCCATGCATAAATAAAATTTGTGAAAATGTCTTAGTAAGAAACTACTACTACACCTGATCAAAGACAATGCACCTTGTTTGCCATGGGATGGCACCACTGCATGATTATTTCAGAAATACCTATATGAAAGTGCTGAGTGGCACATCTTGTCATACATCGTCTTTGATAATAATAATGGCAGAAGCATGCTCACTTCCAAATAATCTGTATTTTTAATATTACAGCCAAACACGTGAACAAATGATTAAACTAGAATCGCCCTGAGGTTTTTATTTGTTGTATTGCTGTTTGTGGGGTATTTCCCTCATAGTAACAAAATAAATACGAAAATCTGTACTAATATTAATGATGAAAGGGTGTGCCCCATTAAGAAAATAAAAATACAAAAAAAACAGGACCCCTGGGTAGACAATGACCTGCTAACGCTCATCATAGCCAAAAGTAAACTGGGTAATAAAGCAAAGCTCACAGAAACTATAGAAGACAAACTGGCCTACCATATTGCCAGAAACCACTCTCTCAAAGCTGTGAGAACAGCAAAAAAGAAATACATAATAAAGCAGGACAGAGACTGGGGAAGCAATACAAACAGATTCTGGAAGAATGTAGACCTATTATTCCCCAAAAATAACAAAGAAGAGCACACAACCTTCCAAGATAACGAAGGGACAATACTCTCAGACAAAGATGCAGCAAACAAACTGAACACGCACTTTGCCACAATAGGACAAACGCTGTCAGGAAAATTTAAAAAAAAGGTGGGAAAATAGATCAGGAACTGTGCAGAATGAAATCCCCACCTGCAAAACAGATATAATAGAAGTAAAAAAACTAATAAATGACATAGACACAAATAAACCAAGTGGAATAGACGAAATACCAACCAAAATGCTGAAAGAGGCACTCCAAGCCATCCCAGCCACTATAGTCGACCTATTCAACATCTCCTTTGAACAGGGGCATTTTATCTCAGCCTGGAAAATGGCAACCATTACCCCTATCCACAAAAGTGGAGACAAACAAAACATGGGAAACTACAGGCCAATATCGATTCTTCAAACCCCAGGCAAGCTCATTGAAAAAGTGCTACATAGACACATAAATGAACACCTGGAAAAAAACAATATACTAAACGAAAGACAAGGAGGTTTCAGGAAACTGCACTCCACATCTAAAACAATAGCTAACCTAACAAATGACATATTGGCGTCAATGAACCAAAAACAATTAGTTGGAGCAGCCTTCATTGACTTCAGCAAAGCATTCGATACAGTAGACCATAACATACTATTGGAAAAACTAGAATCCATGGGCATAAAATCCAACACTATGGACTGGATAAAATGCTACCTGAAAGACAGGCAACAGAGAACAAAAAATAAACAATACACTATCAGACAACCAACCTGTCACATGTGGTGTACCCCAAGGGTCAGTGCTAGGGCCACTGCTCTTTATAATCTACATAAACGATCTTGAAAAATGGTTACAAACCGAATGCCTCCAACTATATGCAGATGACACAGTCATATATGCAAACGGCACCACAGAAGAGGAGGTAATAACTAAACTAAACAAGCTCCTACTAAAACTGGATGAGTGGTGTGAGTCCAACAAAATAACCATCAACACAAGCAAGTCAAAAACAGTTCTCTTCTCGCATAAACAAATGCCAGAAAGAAAACTACACTGTAAGCTAGGAAGCCAAACACTAGAAAATGTAGACCATTACAAATACCTAGGCCTTGAGTTGGACAGCCAACTAAAATACAACCTATGTATAAACAAAATTGTCCAAAAGGTAAACCACAAACTGTGGCTATTTGCAAAGCTAAGAGACTACATGACACAAGAAATGTCAATAAAAATCTTCAAGGGCATGGTGCTACCCTATTTTGACTATGGAGATGTAAACTACATGGGTGCAAAGAAAGAACTTCTAAAAAAACTGCAAACACTACAGAACAGAGCCCTGAAAATCTGCCTCAGAGTAGACAAGCTGCACCCCACCTATGACATACACAAAAGAACCAAAGTAAAATTGCTAGAAAATAGGAGAATAATTCATCTGAAAACATTAGCATACAGCTATAGTCAAGACAATAAACTCCTAACAAAACCACAAAGGGCAACTAGAGCAAATAATGCGCCACTACTAAAGCAGACCAGAAGCCAAATAAAAGCTCACGAGAGAAGCACGCTAGAAATGGCTGCCAAGGTGTGGAATGCCCAAACAGTAAAGGAACGACAAATTCCTGACCTAAAAACATACAAAAAATATCTGTGCAAAATAAGGCTAGGAACCCCCAACTAAGCTGCACCGCAAAAGGGCAGGTGATACATGTCACGGCCCACCAGCGAGACGCCCAATGGAAGGTAACCATACCAAAAGCACCCAGATAACACACCTCACAGCTGCGTACAAGCCTATGATATGTAAATAGGAGTAGGCTAGTCTAGAAATAAGAGTAGAAAAAATAAAGCACATATATGCCAAGAAAATCCAAAAGAATTAACATAGACTACTATAGTACTAACCAGACCAACCAACTATCTATCTGCTACTGAAATACAGGCAATCAAATACCTTATCAGCAGCTACTGTGTGATAAGACAACACCAACACTACAGCTGGCCAGCATTGAAAACAAGCCTGAATACCCAGGCTTATATGCTATGGACAGTATAAATACAGCCTCAATAAAAAATTTAAAAAAAAAAGAAGAGAGTTGAACAAGTGGAGCCAGGATATAGGTTCACAGGACTCTCAATCGCTCGGAGACTGATGAAATATGCGTGAAACCACATATTTGATGCACACCCATCACTCTTAGTAAGGCATAAAGAGAACAATTATTTTGAATTCATCATCATCATGCTGTCAATCGCGATGCAACAAAGACTGCTTTCATTACTTGACTGTCGCTCTCCATTTAGCTCTCTGCTGTGAGAGTGATGTCCATGAGTCGTTCTTAATGTCTCTCAGCTTCAGGTTTCTCTTGATGGTATCCTTGAACCGGAGACGAGGGTCTTT
>CM059193.1:79459577-79469577 GCA_030323885.1 Branchipolynoe longqiensis
ACCACCACCACCACCACCACCACCACCACCACCACCACCACCCTCATCACCAGCAGCAGCAGCAGCACCACCACCACCACCACCACCCACCACCACCACCACCACCACCACCACCACCCTCATCACCCAGCAGCAGCAGCACCACCACCACCACCACCACCACCACCACCACCACCACAACCACCACCACCACCACCCTCATCACCCAGCAGCAGCAGCAGCAGCACCACCACCACCACCACCACCACCACCACCACCACCACCACAACCACCACCACCTTCACCTTCACCACCTTCACCACCTTCACCACCTCCACCACCTTCACCACCTTCATCACCTCCACCACAGACTTGCTTATGCCCGGTACACACCTATCGTTTGTGCGCACCCACCTCCCGTATACGATCTAAAACTGCCCGTTTCGCCCACAAAAATCGCTAGGTGTGCGCTCCCCGCGCACACCTAGCGATTGCGATTCGCGTATAAAACTAAGTTTTTAGGGCTAAAACGGACCGATTACGATTGCGATTCGCGATTCGAAAAATGAATCGGCCCGTTTTCAGTTTTAAGCTGGTCGGGTCGAGTCGCGGGTTTTAGTGCGCGAATCGTATACGGTAGGTGTGTACTAGGCATTACACTGTAGCTCAATACATAATACAGCTAAGGGTCTGTTCACACTGGGCTTAGGTAGAAAGACTTGCTAAGTTACACTGTAGCTCAATACATAATACAGCTAAGGGCATGTTCACACTGGGCTCAGGTAGAAAGACTTGCTTACACTGTAGTGCTCAATACATAATACAGCTAAGGGTCTGTTCACACTGGGCTTAGATAGAAGGGGTTGTTTACACTGTAGCAATACATAATACAACTCAGCCTGGGATAGAAGGGTTTGCTTCCACTGTATTCTGTAGCAACCAATGACACGGCTAAAGGGCTACTTACACTGGGTTCATAGCTTACACTGTAAAAAGTCAGATAGAAGGGATTGCTCACACCATAATACCATAACACTACTCAGATAGAAGGGCTTGCTTAGACCATAACAATACTCAGATAGAAGGACTTGCTTACGCCTAGATAAAAGATTCACCCAGTACTTGTAGGACATGGGTGAACGACAACGTAGTCTAAATACGCACGAAAATAGCTTTAGTATGGAAGAAGAAGTAGAATGCCTGGCACCAGTGTCAAATGGTTAATTATATCAGCACAGAGTTGGTGAAATAGGAGAGAATGCAAAAAGACAAGATGGCGGCCAGAGAACGCCGTCGATTTCACTTTTAAATTGCATTAAAGTATATTTTTATTATATTTTCCAACTCAAAAGTAGCGGGTAAATATGAAGACATATACAAAGAATAAATGTTGCTTCTTAGATTGTGAAATTAAGCCCTCCTAAAGACGCATTTCATTAGCCCAATTTTTCTACCGTTTTTATATAAGGCTGGTCTTCACCCGTGTACTGGAAGTATGGGGTGAAGCTTTTATCTAGCTTACACCATAACAATACTCAGATATTAGAAGGGCTTGCTTACATCATAACAATGCACGAGCTAGCATAGGGGTTATTTACACTGGGTTTAGATAGAAGAACTTGCTTACACTGTAGCAATGAATGATACAGCTGAGGAGCTATTCACACTAGGCTTAGATAGAAAGGTTTGCGTTTACAGCAAAGTGCCTGCTTACACCAAGGAACCACCTGAACAGTGATGGTTCTATTCCGACTACATCGTCAGAGCTCACAGAACTACGTGCCTGTTTACACTGTGGGAATGCCCCATGGAGACAGCTGAGGGAATATCTACACAATCACCAGAACTCATACAGCTGAACGTCTAGTACACTCGCACCAGACAGACCCCACTTAGACTCATTAGAGCATGAACAAAAGTTTGTTTTATTTAACAATGCCTCTAGAGCACACTGATTTTTATCATCAGCTATTGGATGTCAAACATATGATCATTCTAACATATTTCTTTGGAGGAAACCTGCTGCCGCCACATAGGCTACTCTTTCCGTTAAGCAGGAAGGGGTCTTTTATATGCACTTTCCCACAGACAGCACATACCACAGCCTTTGATGAACTAGATGTGAACCACTGGTTGGAACAGAAAATAGCCACTTAGAGCATGAGTACACTGCATGTGTGTGCATGTATAAATGTTTGTGCATCTTTATGTGTGTGCACACGCATTTAAAGTTGCATGGTCCGATGGGATTGAGTTTCTGTCAAATGTTGAGATAACTACATTATGTTGATCATTTATAATCTACCTTACTTCAGTTTGAAATAACTTTTAAATGGCGAACTTTAAAGATATTTGAAATGTAAAAATGCCAAATTAGTTTTGGCAAGCATGTCCAAATTCTGACACCATACACTTCAGCAGTAACAGGTTCTATCAAATTGGCTTAATATCCCCCTTCTATGCAACAACACATGCTTAATAAGTGCATCACTATCTAAGTTTCAAATATGTAGAATCAAATCTAGATAAGCGTTTTGGCTTTGATATTTTGATGATTATATCGGACTAGGCAGCTTTAATATGAGTCTTCCACCCTCCCCCTTTTTAGTCCTATGCAGCACATTCTGAAATCCCGGTACATGTACATTAAGGTCCATTCAGTACCTGCATGCTTGTCGATTTCTGGGTGAAATTGTTCAAACAGAGCAGGGAGCTGAATGATTTCAACGCATTCATAAAGTGCTGTGCTACATAAACTTTAGCAGGCTAAACCACTTTACGTCAATATTCAAAGCTGGTACATGTATTTCATTTTGGGCTGTGAATGAACACCCTGTGCCTAGGCCTGTATCGTATTCAGGGAAATGACTTAAGAATTGATACTTGTCACTTTCTAGCCAGTTGCTCGGCATTATTAGGATAGGGCAAGGACTGGTTGGCTCAGTGTCAGGATCTGACTGGGTGGGATATCAGGTCATGGTGCTGGTGGCCGGGTCTCCCATTGGGGTCGTCATGAGTGTGCACTGTCACAAGTCGGTACCTATCCTGATATGACCTTAGATGTTGCCAGGACGTAAAGCTCCAACAAACAACCGTATTCAGTGTGTGTACACACACTGTGTACACATACATATGTGTGTATGAGTGCGGTTCTACTTTATCGCTTTTTAAATGCCCGCTGAGCTATTCGTAACGTGATGATGGAGCTCACACGTGGCACACATTGGCGGGGAACTATGGCATGAGGGAGGAGGGGGGGGGGGGGTACGCGGGGGGACGGGGTGGAGGGGAGGGGAGGGGAGGAGAGGAGAGGGGGGCGCTACCCACATAGCTCTATACATCAAATCAACCAGTCGACCCGCTGCTGCATACAGCCCACACATACAGCTCAGTCACACAGTAACACTAACAGAATACATATATATATATACAGTAAAACATGTCTATACCGACCCCTCCACAGATCGACCACTCCCCTATATCGATCGCTTGATTTTGGTCCCAACAATACCACTGTAAGGATATTCTACCTCTCTAAACCGACGACCTCCCTAAATGGACCACTTAAAGTCGGTCCCACGATCGGTCGATTTAGAGAGGTTTTGCTGTGTATATATATATACACATGCAAGCTCCACACTCAATATGACATGATTACAGAGATAGACTTTGTTTTTGTGGGGTGGTCTTTCCACAACCAGACAGGATGATCGAATGAATTGAGCGTCCGCTTCCGATTTTGGTAGGTCGTGGGATTTGAAACCTGACCGAGCTAAACCAATGACTTTACAATGTATACTTGTCCTATCTAGTGTGGTACTTGGCATTGCTAGGATAGGGCAGGCAGCAGTTGAATGAAGAAGACCAATTGTCCATAATTGAAATTTCCCCTGCTTAATCAACTAATGTACCCCAAAACGTATGTTTAAAAATACAACTTTAAAGATAGTTATTCATTTCAGATCCCTTTTCCCCCCTGAATCATAACCTATAACCAATAATCACTCCTTTATGTTTATTATCTGACTGACATAATATAAAATGGTTCTATCCTATAATGGCCATTTTAACAGGCTACCAATGAATATCAATAGCTCTTTCACACTAAATTACAAGTTCAGATATAATTCTAGGCTGTGTTTATTTTCTGAAAGTTACATATCGGTTGGTTTCATAATGTTTTCATATTTTTTTAGTTAAATACATCAGGTTGCCAACTAACTCTATATGCTTTCCATCCTGTGAAGTATTGCATACCTATGCCATGGGTGTTTCCTTATAGAAAGGAAGGACAGAAAGAGATTTAAATTACCGCAATAATAACCACCATGTCCCCTCAAATGTGTCTCGCTATACAGAGAAAGGACAGAAAGAGGTTTAAATTACCGCAACAATCACCACCGCACACACTCAAATGTGTTTCATTACAAAGAGGAAGGACAGAAAGTGGTTTAAATTACCGCAACAATCACCACCGCACCCACTCAAATGTGTTTCATTACAAAGAGGAAGGACAGAAAGTGGTTTAAATTACCGCAACAATCACCACCGCACCCACTCAAATGTGTTTCATTACAAAGAGGAAGGACAGAAATAGGGTTAAATTACCGCAACAATCACCACCGCACCCACTCAAATGTGTTTCATTACAGAGAGGAAGGACAGAAAGTGGTTTTAAATTACCGCAACAATCACCATTGCACACACTCAAATGTGTTTCATTACAAAGAGGAAGGAGAGAAATAGGTTTAAATTACCGCAACAATCACCACCGCACCCACTCAAATGTGTTTCATTACAGAGAGGAAGGACAGAAAGTGGTTTTAAATTACCGCAACAATCACCACCGCACCCACTCAAATGTGTTTCATTTCAGAGAGGAAGGACAGAAAGAGTTTTAAATTACTGAGGACTCCTCTGAGGACACTTTCCCATTACAAAACGCCCTGACTCATCCGCCAGCCATATTCCCCAAGCACAGGCGCTGGACATCAATCTCAATCCGCTTGGAGATCAGTGCTGCTGCGCCACACGAAGGTTGACTGGCCGCTTAGTCCTTTCCCCATGATTCTCTTCGCCGTGACCCATTTACCAATAAATAAACCCCAAAGGCAACGTATCACCAAAGCAACCCTGACTTAGTAATATACCAGAAATCGTGAATGAAAGTAGTCACACCCGTAGTCCTGATTCGTGGGATTTTGTAGATAAAATATTCACCCATACACAGAGTAGATGACAAGCTAGTCTAAAGACGAGCACAAACTTATTTAGTATAAACAGGAAGTGGAGTTCCTGGTTCCAGTATCCAGTGTCTTATCTATATTGCCTTAGAGTTGATGATATGGGAGAGAATGCGGAAAGGCAAGATGGCTGCCCCAGAATCTTCTCAATTCCAGTTTATTAATATACATTATTTAATCATTTATTTATTCAAAAGTATCGGGTAAATATGAATAGGGATGTAAAGGATGTATTTTGCTTCTTAGATTAAGAATTCATGTTGTAATTCTCATTTTAACCAGCCTCCCGACACTTGTTTAAATCGGTTGATGTTATGCCGTGTCGGCAGAAGGTCACATTTACTGTGAAAAGTGTGAAGTTATTCAGTCAGTCTGGTGGGTTTTTTTTCCTTCTGTTTTTTTTTTTTTAAAGGAACTAACATTGTGTCAAAAGACAGGAAAAAAAGACAGATATAGATAAAGTAGCCACACCATTGCTGCTTATAAGCAGTTAAGTCCCTTCATCAATATGGTTTCTATCTAGATTGTATACAGTAAAACCTCTTTATCCGACCGCCTGCACAACGTGACCACCCCCTTATATCGATCGCATTATTTGGGTCCCAACAATACCATTGCAAGGATATTCTAATCTAACTCCTTAAACCGACCACATCTCTAAATGGACCACTTAAAGCCGGCCCCAGAGTCGGTCGATGTAGATCAGTTTTACTGTACTCACAACCGGAACTTCCTAATCTGTGATATGCTATGACGTCACAGACTCACTTTCGATATCAGTTCAGTGTATACAAACTTTTTGCTTCCTAGCCAGGCGCTCGGCATTATTAGGATAGGGCAAGGAGCAGTGGAATGAGGAAGACCAATTCTCCCTGATTGAAATTTCCCCAGCTTAAACAACTAATGTACCAACAACAACAAATTCGATGGATTAAAGAAAAGTCACGAACGGCTTAGGTGGTCTTTAAGTCAATGGTTTGCTTGAATATTTTATGCCATGTCCCTTTTTGGAATAAATAGTCACCAGTGCATCGTCTGCTTTGTTAATGAACAAATTGGAACAACATTTTCTTTTAATAACTTAAATCTTTAGCTTACCAATAAATCTATAATTTTACGTACGATTAAATTGGTCGCAGATGTCAGGTGAGATCGTGGCAGACGACAATTAGCATAACAATACGGGGTGGGATCAGATGTCAATTTTAAAATGAGATTATACTGACAATTATACTGGCAGTATATTGTTGTGGGGGGGGTGGGGGGGGGTTGAAAAGGACAATAGCACAAAAGCACAATACTCAATAGATTATTTCCACCACCAATTCTCCCTCTGATGGCAGTAGCAAGAACTAGTTGCAGTTCACTGTGCAGCAGCATCTGTGGTAAAGGTCTTATGCCTAGTACACACCTACCGTTTGTGCGCACCCACCTACCGTATACGATCTAAAACTGCCCGTTTCGGGCACAAAAATCGCTAGGTGTGCGCTCCCCGTGCACATCTAGCGATTGCGATTCGCGACTAAAAACTCAGTTTTAGGGCTAAAACGATTGCGATTCGCGATTCGAAAAATGAATCGGCCCGTTTTCGGTTTTAAGCGGGTCGGGTCGGGTCGAGTCGCGAGTTTTAGTGCGCGAATCGTATACGGTAGGTGTGTACCAGGCATTATATAGGGTTAGAAGTTAGAGAGGGGATTTCTACCACCCACACACCCACTGGTTGCAATGACAAACACTAGTGCTAAGGATAGCAGGTCACTGCGCATGCTCTGTGGGGGGAAATGTATTTTCCGCAGTGTGTGCAATAGCTCCACCTCGGCTTCATACCTGCATACATTTCGCCAGGGCAACGGATGACAACTACACTTATACTCCCTTATCCGGGGCATCTCCCACTCCCAACTCCGGAATTCTAGCACCAAAAAAGTCAACCCACATGCGCCGCTACGTCTGCGGCCCGCAGCATCCGTCAGCGTCCGTCATCCGGCGCAAAAAGGTGTTACATTCCTGGCCACTGCCAGCTCATCTAGGAGCCATCTTAACCAGAGGAAATACCCACCACACGCACAGGACCGGGGGTGGGTGAGACAGACAGACAGACAGACAGACAGACAGACAGACAGACAGACAGACAGACAGAAGGACAGAAGGACAGGACAGGACAGACAGGACAGGACAGACAGGACAGGACAGACAGACAGACAGACAGACAGACAGACAGACAGGACAGACAGACAGGACAGACAGACAGGACAGACAGACAGGACAGACAGACAGGACAGACAGGACAGACAGACAGGACAGACAGACAGACAGACAGACAGGACAGACAGGCAGGACAGGACAGGACAGACAGGACAGGGGGACAGGACAGACAGACAGACAGACAGACAGACAGACAGACAGACAGACAGACAGACAGACAGACAGACAGACAGACAGACAAACAGACAGAGCATTGGTGGGTGGATGGATCAGTGTCACTTCTGTTTATCCAAAATAATGCATCAATCACGGAACTACTAATACAAAAACTCACATGTGTGAGGAGATTGCTTCTCCCTACTCAAGCCTCTTAGGAACCGAATGAAAGACAAACATCAGAATACCTATCTAGATTTGAGTCTAAATATCGAACTTTAGGCGCACTGATTAAGCATTTGCCCTGGACAGAAGGAAATACTAAGACAATTTAAATAGACCCTCTTACTGCTGAAGTATACAGTGTCAGTGTTTTGACGTGCATACCAAAATTAATTTCACCTGGTTGCACTTCAAACATCTCTAAATCTAGCCATCTAAAATAAAAGTTGCTTCAAACTAAATTAAGGTTGATAATAACAACCAACTTAATATATATTTATCTCAAATATGACAGAAACTCAAAACCCTTGGACTATGCCACATTAAGGCGCTGAACTCAGCTGACTAAGAACCTTGTGTACATAATCTGTTATTGTGTGTTAACGTCACTGTTCCCACGTCTCCCTTATCCAGCTCCATTATGCTAGTCTCTACAAAGCTTTGAAAATAACTGGCGAACCAAATATTGCCAAAAACTCGATCCGACAAAGAACCTATTTTAAGGAATCAAATGCTTTCCAAAACTACTGCAAAAATGTATTCTACTTCAACAAATGCATGAAAATTAAAATAGCCTCACTTGCAGGACAAGTAAAATGTGGATAGAAATATGTTATTGTTAGTGTATTTTAAGTGCGTGGAGTTTAATAAAACATGGGAGTTGTTTCATGTAAAAACTGAGTGTAGGAAACATGGCATAGAGCAAGGATGTGACACATGACACAGTTTGCATTGACACAAGACTCAGGTTTACCACACCATGGCTACTATCACTCCGCTGTTCCAATAGAGATGTAGTTCAAAGCCACTACTGGTTTTCTCTCTCGAAAAAAATAGTTACTGTTTGTTTGTTTTCCATTCAGAGATTCCACAAAGATCTAATGAAGTTCAAAGCCACCGGTTTGGTGGGTTTTCAAAACAAATGTTTGTTTCAGTTTTCTTCCCCTTTTGGTCTATATCTCCAGGGACGACACTTCCCTATGGTAAATAACACCTGTTGCTACAGAACAGACAAGAGTACAATTTAGTCATAACCAACCTACCCATTCAGGGCTTTTGCCAAGGAGTAAACTTCCATACCGTTAAACTGTCTGTGGGTATAACGCTGTGCTCTCAAACCGTTGGGGTACTTTTATTGGAAGGTTCTTCAAGGAGCCAGGGACAACAAAGCCTCCAGACCCCCCACCCCTCATTCTGCGTACCCTCACATTATTTTCTGGCGAAAAAACTGCCATCCTGAACCACACACTCACTAATCCTACATGAGCCCCCCCCCCCCCCCCCCCCTCAACCACGTTCCCAACAGACTCTAAAAACCTTTTTATTCCAGGACCTCTGTACAAGGCCCACAACTGCACCCTCTCGGGTCTAACTCAGCTACACTTGTCTTGAGATTCATCATTGTCACAATGCATTGTCTCCACGTACTATCGGTGTCACTATGTTTTGTCACCATGTACAGTTATGATGCAATGTCACTATGTGATGTCACTGTACTGAGGTTCGCGGATCATAGGAGTCAATGAAAACAGGTACTATGTGAACAATCACATAGAACAACTCACTTGTTTAAAGTTGTACAGTCTGGTGGTTTTGAGTTTGTCACTTTCTGAGATAAATATATCAGGTTGATCATAAAAATCTACATTACTTTACTTTGGAGTAACTTTTATTTTAAATGGGTAACTATTGAGATATTTGAAGTGCAAACATGCCAAATTAATTTTGGTAAGCACAGAAACTCTGACAGCATAGCCTTCAGTAGTAAGAGGTTCTAGTAAATTATATGCAGCAACACATGCTTAATAAGTGCACCGGTATCTACGTTAGATATGTAGAATCAAATCTAGGTCAGTGTTTTGGTTTTGAAACTTTGATGGTTTCATTGGACTATGCAACTTTAAGAATAAGCGACTGACAACCCTTTTTAAGTCTTGAAGCCATTGTGTACCAAAGCGGTGAGCTGCATTGTTTAGAATTGGCTCTAGTTTCCAGCTTCGATTCTAATAATCAGTTCTTCTCCGTCCAGCAAAGGGAAAACACCGAAATGAAAACCACACACAAATAAAAAGGTCCAGGTTAGTCACTCCAGAGCTAATACATCATCATCATCATCATCATGCTGCCGGTCGCGATGCGACAAAGACTGCTTTCATTGCTTGACTGCCGCTCTCCATTTAGCTCTCTGCTGTGAG
>CM059193.1:79474577-79584577 GCA_030323885.1 Branchipolynoe longqiensis
AGAGGCGGGTTCTTCCCTCAGCTCGTTGATACATAAATACCATGCTCACGATGAGCCAATATATAGAGGTTTCAGACTGGACTGAAATTTTGTAAGTTTTTGGTTTGACTGGGCTGAGATTCAAACTGTTGGCAAGGTGGTAATGTGGAGGGCGTTTGGGGGTGGGTGACGAAATGTGTATTCAAGAACTGGTTCGATATTAATGATATATACTGAAACCAAAAGATATTTATCTGAAATATATGGCAGGGGAAATAAGTATGGTTAAAAAAAACACGAATACAATCAGCTCTCTTCGACATCCCTGTAAATTAAAACCGAAACAATGGGCGTTGAGAAATGATTTTCGTGACAGAAAAAGTGCTGACAATCAACACAGTGACTGACACCTGCCAAATACCAGTCACACCGCCCACGTACAACAAAAACAGCGACACACTATACAAAGCCACCTTCACTAAAACAACCAGGTCTCAGTGCTCGGTGACACTCCTTTGAAAACAATGAAATATGTGTGTGTGTGGGGGGGGGGGGGGGGGGGGGGAGGCGGGGGCACAGCTGGGAACTGAGCATGACGAGTAACTGGGGAACAGGCCCAATAGCCAGCAGAGCCGGTAACATGAAGTCTCAACGTTGACTACACAAATAAATGGTGTGTTTTCTTACATTAACAAATCTCCCAAACTCAGCGCGCTGCCCCTCTATGCACTTAAGGACAGGCTTTTCATGTTTTGTTATGGTTCAGTGCATTGCACATCCGAATCTCACCGCCACATTCTGTCACCCATCCCCAAACATCCTTCCTTCTTTTTTGTTCTGTTTTTGTTATTGTTTAACGATCCCCCCCCCCCCCCCCCCCCCCCCAGGACAAAGAAATGGACATCGGCTATTGGGGGTCATACAGTGGTTAGATATCTGAATTAATTTTGATGTTTCTGATGGAAATGCTAAATTAATATATTTCAAACAAGTAAAATAGAGTACAGAAAATGTATGCCAAAGAGCATACAACTGTGGTAAAATCAGAAGTGGTGTATGATAAACATAATCAGCAACATCCTCCCCTATTCCACCTTACCAACAGTTTGAATCCCAGCTGAGTCAAGCTAAGGATTTACTAAATTGATACTTGTTGCTACCTAGCTTGACACTCGGCATTACTAGGATAGGGCAAGGACTGGTTAGCTCAGTACCAGGATAATGTGACTGAGTGGAAAATTGGGTCATGGCACTGGTGGCTTGGTCTGCCAGTGGGGAAGCACTATAAAATCACCATGACCATGCACTGTCACAAGTCGGTACCCGTCCTGGTACTACTATAGATTTTGCCATAAATGTGGACAAAACACTAAGGAATAACAACACCACACCATTTATCCAGGGTTCAACATGTTGTTGCTGCATAGAAGAGGACACAAAGTCAATTTACAAGAACATGTTACTGCTAAAGCCTATGGTGTTAGAATTTCAACAAGCATGCCAACATTAATTTGGCATGTTTTCCCTTCATATATCCCCAAAAATTAATCATTTATCATAAAAGTAATGATGTAAGTAAAGTCGATTATAACAATCAACCTAATATATTAATCGGAAAAAAAGAAAGCAGAAACTCAAAACCACCATTTTCCTATCCCTTTCCTGGACCTCATATGAGACACTACTTTTTCAATATTGCTTTTCATCTGCTTAGTTCCATAAATATGCTGTTGATGTTTTAAGTATTATAGCTCAGTTTGAGCACACACAAAAATATATTGAAAAATGCATGTAAAATGATATCTGAAATCATCAAATCAGCAAACCATCACGCTATTGCGGGCTGTGACTTACCATAATTTTCCAAAACCTAATAAAAAAGAAAGTTCTGATTTTAAGTTACTTTCAAGGGCTTGGAAAACTTATTACGACAAATTCTAAACTTCCCAGGCATTCTTTCCATAGCCCTATAACCCTGTCTCCCCTCCCCTCCGACCCCCTCCTCCAAAAACGCACGCACGCACGCACAATGACACTCACATGCCAACACTTTTTTGGAAAAATTCTAATCTTCCCGGGCTTTCTTTCTATAACCCTGTCTTTCCACTTCCCCGACCCATCGACCCTCCCCCGACCCCACCCCCTACACACACACACACGCACACACACGCACGCACGCACACAAACACGCACGCACGCACACTCATACTGGCCACGCCAATCCACCTCATACATGAAGAGCGCCTGAGAGTGAGAGAGCCATGAGTAGCAAAGGAAAAAGGTATTGGGAGAGAAAAAAAAACAGCTAACCGAAGCTAAACAAACCCCCGGAATACGAGGCCAGCCATCCACGTGTCAGAACCAGCCATTGTCTGTTTCCTTCACGCCTTCCTTCAGTCACCCCCCCCCCCATCCCGACCTCCAACCCCCAAACAGCCCCCCCCCCCCCTCACCGCCTACAATGCCACCACTCTGTACCGCCACACACACTAAACACAGATCCACAGCCGCGCCATCTGGTGAGCGTTTCACTAATAAACCCTGCCTACGCGGTCCACTCAAACTATACCTATGAGGATTAGTTGGTTGGTTGTTGGAGTTTTACGTCCTAGCAACATCTAAGGTCATATCAGGACAGGTACCGACGTGTGAGAGTGCGCACTTATGGCGACTTCATAGTTTTATCCCCCAAAAATAATTGTTAACTCTGCCTCTTCACGACACTGGTGCAGTCACCAGAATACTGGCCAAATGTGTAAAATTAATGGATATATAGCTAAGATGACAAGGCAACTACCAAGTTGAGACTACTGCTGTTCAGCGATGAAAATAAGCCGCAATGTAACTTACTGATTATGGACATGGTAAATAAGCCATCACAAACAAACACAAATAGTGCTGCCACACTGGGGGACCAGGCCGCCTGCACCATGACCTGATTTTCACCAGCAACCTATGCTCTAATGACAGTGGCAAGAACTAATGTTGTGTGCAGCAACTCAATGTGCAAAATGCTCTGCCGAAAAGATTTCCACAACCTGTCTGCCTTCTGGTGGTAGTGGTAAGAACTAATATTGTGGGTAGCAGCTCACTGCACTTGCTCCATGGGGGGGAGGGGGGGGGGGTGCAACCTCTGGTCTAGAACCTTTGTTTTATACTGCAAATACAAAACCTGTAACAAACATCAATAAAATGTTTTGAACATGAAGCATTTGATTCATTCATTATCAGTAGTATTTGGGAAATTCGGCGGGGATCTGTTTTAAAAGTCACTGTTTCCAGCTTCTCACAGGTCACCTTTCTGGGTCATACACGTGGCTCACATTATTGATCGGAATCTAATATATTGTTCCCAGTCTTTAAAAAGATTGGTTTTTTTTCATGACTTTGCAGGGACATTTTAGGACTGGAGACAGCTCTTTTTAACGACCAAATACAGAAATCCTACGGCCATCCTTATGAAATATTGCATGCTGCAACCCTGTGGGGATGCTGGAAGCATCTACTGACCATTCAAAAGTTAATAACAAAAGTTCACAAAAAACGTAGTTTAAGCCTTGCCATTGATGGTAGAACAGAACACAGAATAATGGATATAACATGTTTATTAAAATTAAAACATACTATTTCAAATTGTCAGATATTTCATTCACTATCATGGCATTTGGCCCTTAACCACAACTCGTAAGGACTTTTCAGTACTTCATTTTTTAAATGATCAATTCAAACTTTGTTTGGTTTTATTTGTTGTTGTTTACATCCTAGCAACATCTAAGGTCATATCAGGATGGGTAACAACCGTTACTTGTGACAGTGTGCAATCATGGCGACTTTTATAGTGCTGCTCCAACGGGAGACCAGGCCGCCAGGACCATGCCCAATATCCCACACAGTAACATTATCCTGGTACTGTGTTAACCGGTCCTTGCCCAATCCTATTAATGCTGATCGCCAGGAGAGGTAGTGAGAAGATTCAATTTTATAAGGCAGTTTTATCAAACCATCACGCTATGGCGATTCGGCCTCCGCGTCGAACATCAATTTAGGTACTTCCCGAGATGAGATCTAATACAGATGTAAATAACATGAGATCTCTGATTGAGTGATGCTAGAGGTGTAGCTTAAAACTGCCTACTCCGATGGATTTAAGCTACTGTTTTTAAATAAACAAACGAGGTTGATCGTTATAATATAATCTACCTACCTTTAGTTTGAAGTAACTTTTAACTTAAATGGTTAACCTATATTGGAAGTGAACACATGCCAAATTAATTTTGGTGTGCACGCCGAAATGCCGGACATCATAGGCTTCAGCAGTAACAGGTTCGATTAAATTAACTTAAGGGCCTGTCACACTACGACGTATAGCCTTAGCGTATGCCGACGTATGTGATTTTCGACCAACACGTCGACGTACGTCGTCATACGTTATGTATACATTGGGCATACATTGGGTACATTCCGGATACGTTGTTATACATCGTCTTCCATTGCCGTGTGTCGAGGCTCCGAAAAAATTTGTGCATGCTCCAAATTTCCAACATGTGTCGACGTGTGGCCCATACATTGAATGTACACTGTGTGTACGCTCGGGATACATCGGCGTACTTTGGGAGTATGTTAGGGATATGTTGGTATACTTTGCTGCACGTTAGCCATATGTTCAGCCAGTGGGAACGTGCAGTGCGTGTACAGTGCGCATACTGCCAACGGATGCATTACGTACTCCTAATGTACTTCGAATGCATGCATGCCGTATCTCTAGTGTATTTAACGTATACGACATACTTCTAGCGATGGAGCAATGTATGTAATGTTGGTCAGCATTCCGTGAGCGTATGCAAGCGTTTTGCGAGGCACATGAACGCTCTCATACGCTAGCAATACATCAGATACGTTCTGCATACGTTACGTACGTTGTGTGTACGTTGTGTATATGCCCATTTTTATACCCCGCCACTGAAAAGTTAGATTAATGCCGACAGACTGGCAAATTTGTTAACATTAAGCACGCGCTGATGGTGTACGTGGTAGTATGACAGGGCCTTTAGTATTCCTTATATACAGCAATATATGTTTCATAAAAGCATCAGTATCAAAGTTGGATATAAAAGAAGGATCAAATCTAGCTTAGTTCCTTATGGAATGTATCAATTTATTATACGCATATTATTAATTATGTAATTGTCTTGTAATTGTTATCTACTCTAATTGTATTTGTGCTGATGTATGGCAACTAACTACTATAAGTTATAACACCCAACTGCTATTTGAGCTCCTTGAGGGAGGCAGTGAGCGATCTGGGAGGCAAACTGGTCTGCTACTAGGCAGGCATCTTTCTGTTTCCCACTTCTGCCTCCAGGTGTTGCTGCCATCACTCTGCATCTGCCCATTTCCTCACCAAATTTTGCTTTAATAAACTGTAATGGAGAGTCTTTTTGGCCAGCCAGAGTGATCGCCTCGCTCCAATCATATTGTCTGTCTTATTATGGAATATATATTAATAATGTGCAGCAATAAATGTTTCAAATCTAGCTAAGTTCCTTATCTGCAGCAATAAATGTTTCATGAATGCATTAGTAATCAAAGTTGGATATATATATATAAGTAGGATCAAATCTAGCTTACGGCTGTGTTCGGTTCGAAAGTTTAATGCTTTCATCCTATTAGTATTATGCAGACTTTATGATAGTAATAATACACGTTAGAGTGGCATTTCTCAGGATTTTAACTCGCGACCAACACTGGACCATTGTCACTAACATTGAATCTAATAGCATGTGCAGTAAAGCAAAGGGAATGCGACAGTTAGTGATCAGACACTGCCATTTTGGTTCAATGGTTACAAGTGGGGTAGTTAGGTTATTTAGGCAGGTCAGACTGCTATAGAAAGTGGCGTGCTGGCAATGTCAAAGGAGCATGTGCAGAGCTGGTTGCCCCAGGCAGGGCAGTGGGACGCCGCAGGTATGTGTAATGTATGCCCACATGTTCCCACTGCGCATGCCCGGCGAGCATCTCCATGGGCGCGGTCAGCTAACAAATCACCAAACAAAAACCCTCAGATATGAAAGAGATAAAACAATGTGTAATATATACAATGGAACGAAGCGCACTGCAACGGTTCGTCGACAACTTGGTTTGATTGATTGATTGATTGGTGGTTTCTTTATGCCGTGTCGGCAGCATAGGCCATATTCATGGCTAGAATTGTTTGGTTTTTATTCAACCATCGCTTTTACAGAATGAAAAAGCACAGAATCAATTTTGTGCCAGTACACAGTGGATTTAAAAAGTTCACAGTTACATAATTTGTGGCTAAAGGAAATAGAATTTAGATAAAAGTTAAAGGTTGTTAATTGATCTAATTGGTTTAATGGACTAAATGTGATGATATAGACCAGCTGGCCTTAAAAAGGCTAAAATGTTTTTTTTGTTTTACTTTTGGAAAAAGGTTGCGCATGCTGCTTGCAGTGTAAAACTGTTGGTGCAGGGCCAAGAAATTGACACAACTTAATAAAATGTGTTTGAGTGTAAGTGGGGACTGACACCCAATACATTCATGGAGAGGGTCCCCCTCGAACAGAAAAGCATGTGTAACATGACATAAAACTAAATGTGTTGATTTTTTAAGAACTTAAAACTCAATTGGCCAACCCCTCGACTGTTAGTCACCCATCTTGTCAGTTTGTTAGTTTGGTTAGGGCCCAGCATAAATGAACTACCTCCTCACCCCTGCGCAATTCATCTCCAATCTGGACCACCCTCACCCACCCTCACCTCACAATGCATTACTCCTGTCTACAGTAGACCTTCTCGCCTCCCTTCTGTATCCCCCACCCCAACCCCCAGACCCCAGCACACCAACACCTAGATACAAGATTCACCCCGTACTGCTGCAGTAGCCACAGGAGGGGTGCATACCAACCCTATGTAAAAACTGGCGAAAAAACGGGTCAAAGAATTGAGAGCCTAATTTCACAAACTAAGAAGCAACAATTATTCTTTACATCTGTTTTATTATTAGCCCGCTACTTTTGAGTTGAAAAATATAATATAATATCTAGTTTAATAAGATTTAAAAGTGAAATCGACGGCGTTATGCGGCCGCCATCTTGTCTTTTTGCATTCTCTCCCATTTCACCAAATCTGTGCCGATATAAGTAGCCATTTAATACTGGAGCCACAGTTTCTAGTTCAGGTTCAATACTAAAGCTATTTTCGCCCGTATTTAGACTACGTTGACGTTCACCCGTGTACTACAAGTACCGGGTGAATCTTTTATCTAACCAACACCTAGATAAACTATTCACCCCACCCAGAGTAGGGGTGAATGACATCCATGTCTAAATACCAGCCAAAACTGCTTTGGTGCAAACAAGGAGTGGACTTCCTGGTTCCAGTATCGAGTGGTTACCTATATTGGCACAGAGTTGGTGAACTGGGAGAGAATGTAACTAGGCATTATTTAAGTTCCCGTTCGCTGCCACATCTCTCATGACACTGGTTTGTTTTGTCCTAGCATATATTTCGCAAATAAATTTGGCTAGAACCTACATATCCTTCCAACGGCATACAAATAAATAGACCCACTTTAGTTTAAGTGTTTTTTTAAAGAGTACAATTATGTTTGTATATGTATGTATGTATATGTATGTATTTATGTGTATCTATGTATGTATGTATATGTATGTATGTATTTATGTGTATGTATGTATGAATGTATGTACGTAAATATGTATGTACGGACGTATGCCTGCGCTCATCGCACTATGGACCTAATGTTGTTAAGTGCATGACAAACATCAGCACTAGTACCCTGGAGCCGCCTAGGTTGTGCGGGTGCCAAACGACTGGTGGTGGTAGCCACGCCCAACCGATCCTATCTCACGGTCCGGGTAAACTCCTGTCAACTCAGAGGTAATATCAACACAACTTGCCCCTCTGGCTGAGAAGCAGCGAGCTTACAGGCTCCTCGCATTGCCGTCAGAGATAAGTCCTCCCTAAGTCCTCCTACTTAGACACCGCCCACCAGCTCCCAGAAGGCCACACACTCCCCTCCCCTCACCACTCCCCTCCCCTCACCTCTCCCCTCTCCTCCCCCATCGCCACACCTCTCCTCACCGCTCCACTCTCCTCCTCTCCCCTCCCCTCCTCTCCCCACCCTCTCCTTCCCTCCCTCCCCTCTCCTCACCGCTCTCCTCTCTCCTCCCCCCTCCTCCCCCTCCCCCCCCTCCCCTCCCCCCCCTCCCCCCCCCTCCCCTCCCCCTCCCCTCCCCACCCCCCCCCTCCCTCCCCCCTCCCCTCCCTCCCCCCCCCTCCTCCCCCCCTCCCCTCCCTCCCCTCCCCCCTCCCCCCCTCCCCCCCTCCCTCCCCCACTCCCCCCCCTCCCCCCCTCCCCTCCCCCCCTCCCCTCCCCCCCTCCCCCCTCCCCCTCCCCCCCCTCCCCCCTCCCTCCCTCCCCCTCCCCCCCTCCCTCCCCCTCGCTCCCCTCCCTCCCCCCCCCCCTCCCCCCTCCCTCCCCCCCCCTCCCCTCCCCCCCTCCCCCTCCCCCCTCCCCCCCCCCTCCCCTCTCCTCCCCCCCCCCCTCCCTCCCCCTCCCCCCCACCCCCCCCCTCCCCCCTCCCCCCTCCCCCCCCCCCCCCCTCCCCTCCCCCCCCCCCTCCCCCCTCCCCTCCTCCCCCCCCCTCCCTCCCCCTCCCTCCCCTCCCCTCCCTCACCGCTCCTCCTCTCCCTCACTACTCCCCCCCCACCCCCCTCCCGCCCCTCCCCTCCCCTCCCCCTATCCACTCCCATCTCCCCTCCCCTCCCCCACCCCCTCCCCTCCCCCCCTCCCCTCCTCCTCACCGCCTCCTCTACTTCCACTCCCCCCCATCACCACCTCTCCTCACCCCTCCCCTATCCACCCCTCCCCCACCCACTCCCCATCTCCCCTCCCCTCCTCTCCCCCCCCCTCCCTCCCTCCCCCCCCTCCCCTCACCGCTCCCTCTACTTCCCCACTCCCCCATCCCCACCTCTCCTCCCCTCCTCTCCCCACCCTCTCCTTCCCTCCCTCCCCTCTCCTCACCGCTCTCCTCTACTTCACTACTCCCCCATCACCACCTCTCCTCGCCCCTCCCCTCTCCTCCCCTCCCCTATCCACTCCCATCTCCCCTCCTCTTCTCACCCCTCTCCTCTCCTTCGCTCCCTCCTCCCCTCTCCCCATCCCTCTCCCTCCTCCCCTTTCTCCTCCCAACCCATCTCCTCCTCTCCTTGAAAACTAATAATAAAAAGAAGAGATAATATTTTTTATATAAATTGCTAAGAAACTGTCAACACGGCAGTATACTGCTATAACTGGGATGCACCTTGATGAGCGGGAGGGGAGAGGAGGGGAGAGGGGGGGGGGGGGGGGGGGGCATTGTGTGGAGTGGACCGCTCATGTCCCCAGATACCAGCAGCCATACATCACCGGCCATGGCTGGTCAATCTCTCACTCACAGCGCATTAGGACGTGCTCACAGGTCGGACTCCATTGCTGGTCCTGCCACACGGGCGTGAAGGAAGCCCTGGTTGCAAATCATCCTTTACGGAGATTTTCCCCCCCGTTGTGTTCTTTTGTATGCGGGTTGGGTTGTGGCTTATTCCTCAGGGAATAAGCCACAACCGGAAATGCTGATATTCTCCCATAGGTTTAACACTGTCAGGGAATCGCGGAAAATTTCGGGAAGTTGTGTTTTATATATTTTGGTATATGCTGATAGTGCTGCGCCGTTTGAAACATGTATAGTAGTAGTATATGCTGATAGTGCTGTGCCATTTGGAGCATTTATTAGTGGTATACACTGCTAGTGCTGCGGCGTCTGCACCACGTATTAGTATAGCTCTACGCTGATGGTGCTGCGGGATCTAAAAATCACGGAAATCCGCGCAAACGTGGAGATCTTTCATCCCTGATTCATCCAAAGGGTCTGATTAGAAAATGAGTGGCGGTATGTGATGCCTTCTATTGTGGCCAAAAGAAGGCATCACATGAAACATTAAAAAGTGTGTGAGTGTGAGAGGGGGCGGCTCTCAATGGTAAATTATATCTTGGGTAGTCGGTGAATTAGGGGGGAGGGGTCAGTTTTTCAGGAGTCACATATAGAACATTTAGTCACAGGCTTAGTTTTACTTATTTGTCATGGTCATTAATTATGTCAAATTGTGTTCCCACCACCCACCACCTACAGCAGTATATTGCTATAATTAGGATGCACGTTGATGTGCCATGCATACATGTATGCATACACATACATACACATGCATACATGCATGCATACACATACATACACGCATACATGCATGCATACACGCATACATACATGCATGCATGCATGCATGCATACATACATACATACATACATACATACATACATACATACATACATACATACATACATACATACATACATACATACATACATACATACAACATCATACATACATACATACATACATACATACATACATACATACATACATACATACATACATACATACATACATACATACATACATACGTACATACATACATGACAAGGTACAGGTTGGGTACAGGCCAGGTGCGCCGCCACCAACCACCCATTATTCAGTCTTTTTAATAACTCATTGTCGTGGTTCCCATGACGCTAAAACAGTGAACTGGATGCATGCGCAACCACCAATACACCTAGTGTCAATACACCAGTGTGTCATTACCCTTAACAGTTCACAACATGCCACAAATACAGGGTTTTAACTGGGCTGACTTGACACGACTTGATCGAAATTGATTCAAATTGAGACAGCTTGACTCAGCTTGACTCAGCTTGACCAGACATGACCAGACTTGACCAGACTTGACCAGACTTGTCCAAATTTGTCCAAACTTGATCAAACTTGACCAGGATAGCTATTTGTATTGCTTGTGTTGTTAGTGTTAGTGTTTTTATTTATGAAGTGTCATTACATTCATTGATTAAGCCAGATAAGTGTCAACTGCAGACAATTTGTCCTCATTTCATTGGGTAGCAACAAATATAACATCTTACCTCATTGGTATGACTCGGCCGGGGTTCTGACTACACAACCTACTACATGGAAACTGAGCGCTCAACTCATTCAGCTATCCCAATCATTTTCAAGATTTGCCAAGACTAGTTAGTTAACACTACCTTTCCAGGGATGAAAGTGATCTCCGGGAAAAAAAGCGGAAATGCTGATATTCTCCCATAGGTTTAACACTGTCAGGGAATCGCGGAAAATTTCCGGAAGTCGTGTTTCATATATATTGGTATACACTGACAGTGCTGCGCCATTTGAAGCATGTATAGTGGTAGTAAACACTGATAGTTCTGCGATGCTTGGAGCATTTATTAGTGGTATACGCTGCTAGTGCTGCGGCGTCTGCACCACGTATTAGTATAGATCTACACTGATGGTGCTGCGGGATTGAAAAATACCGGAAATCCGCGCAAACACGGAGATCTTTCATCCCTGCTTTTATATCAAAGCCACGGTTGCCATCCAAGGACTGGAGGGTTTTGTGACTTAGGTCGAACGGCCCCCCCCCCCCAATTTCCCTACCTCTCTTATACACTCAGGATATGTGAGTGACACCTCCCTCCCCCACACTTCATTATATATAACTGGCATAATATAGGTTGGCTGTTGGAGTTTCACATCCTGGCAACATCTAAGGTTATATCAAGACTGGTACCGACTTGTGACACTGTGCACTCATGGCAACTTTATATTACTGCCCCCCTGGGAAATCAGGCTGCCAGCACCATGACCCAATATCCCATTCAGTCATATTATCCGACACTGACCTAACCAGTCCTTGCCCTATCCCATTAATGCCAAGCGCCAGGCTAGGAAGCGATAAGTATCAATTTTATAAGTCATTGGTTTGACTCGACCAAGAACCGAACTCCCGATCTCCTGCATGAAAGGCACGCGTCATATCGATTCAGCGATCGCAGTCAGTATATATATAACTGGTATAATCCACCCGCCCCTTTCGCCAGCGTTATACGACATGGGCGGCTGCACAGTGGCATTGATCTACCTGCATAACACTCCTCCTGACCCCATCCCCACTCGACCCCACACTACAGCTGAAACATACTCTCGCGAAGCACCTAACCTGTATAGATTGCTGAATATATACAACTAAGCCTCGTTATAATGCAATCGTTGTGGTCCATAAAATGTTATCGCGAAAACAGTGGAGTTGCGCTAAATCAGGGTTCAATTTACTGAATTACCTTTGAATTAAGGAATTCTGGGTCCAATGAATCATCGCGTTATATCTGAATTTGTGTTAAATCGGGACGCGTTATAATGGGGCTTCACTGTATATATAAGGGAAATCAATAGGATTTTATTGCCGGCATGTTGGAGCTGAAGCCTTGTGTGTATGGGTAGCTGGGGAAGGCTGGAGGTGGGGGCTGGAACAGACGGCAATGTTCAGATGACCGAATAAGAGATCGATAAGGTCGACATGGTCTGGAACACAGTACCATAGTATGTCTTGCATTAATGCTACAGGACAGACAAATCGCCGATTAAAGCTGCATACTTTGATGAAGCATTTCAAAACCAAAGCAATTATCTAGATTATATTCTACATAGCTAACTTAGACACTGATGCACTTATTAGACATTTGTTTCTGTATAGAAGGGAATACTGGGTCAATTTAATAGAACCTGTTACTGCAGAAGCCTATACTGTCAGAGTTTTGGCATGCATGCCAAAACTAATTTTACATGTTTGCACTTCAAATATCTCAAAAGTTAGCCATTTAAAATAAACGCTACTTCAAAATATGGTAAAGTAGATTATAATGATCGGTCTCATATATTTATCTCAGAAACAGGACAGAAATTCAAAAGCATCAGACTATGCAACTTTAAATTTTAAGTTTAATCAGAGAGCGTGTATACAGATGAGAGAGACAACTCCCGCGAAAATCGGTAACACAGGCTACAGTGGCGTTCCTGGCGGTTAGTGTTGAACAAGCTTTGAGTTTGCCATACGTGTAGTGCAAAACATTTGTTTTTATTCAAAATTATAGAAATGCAGAAGCCTAACCTTATCTCTTTAATATAATCTTGTTGGTAAACATTTTCCTATGTGTATTCAATCAGTTTGTTTCTAGGTGTTGTAGTTTTAGAGATATTTAACGTTTTCTGTAGGAAGATTGCACACGACCATTGACAATGCCTTGAGTTTGCCGTACGCGTAGTGAAAAACGTCAGTTTTATTCCAAATTAATAGAAATCCAGAACCCTAACCATATCTCTTTAATATAATCTTGTTGGTAAACATGTTTCCTATGTGTATTCCAATCAGTTTGTTTCTAGGTGTTGTAGTTTTAGAGATATTTAACGTTTTCTGTAGGAAGATTGCACACGACCATTGACAATGCCTTGAGTTTGACAGCTGTGTCATATACTGTTCAACAACCACCACTTGGAGCGCCACAGTCGGCATCTGTTACATGGTGTAGTATGGGAGTTGTCCCTCTCATCTGTATACACGCTCTCTGGTTTAATACCAAACTGAACAAAGCTACATAGTCGCTGAGGCTAGTTTGATATCAATATGCGATAGCTAAGTCCTGTAACCATAACGATTGAAAGAACATGTTAATTACACCACCCTAGTATTATATTTACTATAAGTTAGAAATGCCAAATTTGTGATAATTTCATTTGAATTCAGTATTTAACTTAAAATTAAGGGGAACTATTTTAAATCCCACATATTGTTATTGTTTTCTGTGCCAACTCAAAAACCAGAGATGCTGGAGTATCAAACTATTTCAGTTAGAACAGGCCTAAATTGAAAGCAGTACCAGACGAATGGTACGAGTATGGTTAGGAGAGAATGATTGCCTGCATCATACGGCAGTGAAAACGACCCAGTTCGGCGACGGTGGTGTAATAAATGTGTGTGTGTGTATATAAATTTGTCGACTGTATTACTGCTCTACTATAGCTATTCAGGTTGTATTCTGGGAGGTGATTTCTTAGTGAAGGGGAGGGACTCTGGGTCTGCAGTGTGGTCTACGTTAGAGTCCTCCCCACCCCTCCCGATCTCACGCCTCCCCACCCCCACACGCCTCCCCACCCCCACCCCACCACCCACAGACACCTGCCCTCACGATCCAACAACCAGCCACCACACCTCAACAACCAGCCACCGGAGCCTAACACTATCGGGCCCGGTTTCTGTTTCGCCAGCAACCAATAAGTAGAGTTTTGTGACCTCCGAGCAAAAAACAAACAAAGCAACGTGTGTGACATCTCGGAAGGCTGCAAACACTGATATACACATCCACACACTTTCTGATAAAATATATATATATATACTGACATATATATATATATTTGATATATATATATATAGGTATAGTTATACGAATCTTACCTGGGTACAGATGATGGATAACTGCTGTTTTCCCGAGGTACTAGCCTCGGATAGTTGTGGGTCAGGGAGAAGATAGCACATCCGGGTGCAGCAATCTTTTACATACTTTATAGGATAAAAAAATGCTCTTAGTATTATATGGATACTCTAGTGTTTTCGTTTTGGCACCAGCGAAACGTGATAGTCGTGGTAGGGTAGGGTGGGCGGGCCCTGACCCACGACTATCAGAGGCTAGTACCTTGGAAAAACACCAGTTATCCATCATCTGTGCCCAGGTAAGATTCGTATAACTATACTATTTTATCTCGGTACTACCCTCTGGCTACTCATAGTCCAGGGAGAATTTTATGTAATCTAATTTCTTATCCTTTTATACTTAATGTTGTAATCACACTGTTTTTTAGTGCAAAATATTAATTTTGTTTCTCACCCGTCTTCAGTTGGTAAGTAGGCAAGTTGCCAGGCTGCCTGGCTTTTTTAGTCATTTGTTGTAATGTTTTGCAAACGATCTAGTCGTTTTACACCCCACGGGTGCAAGGATTCTCTTTCCTGAGATTCCTAATTGTCTTGCCTTAGAGACCATGGCTCCACGCGTTGAGTGGGATGCGTAGCTTCCAGTATTCTACATACATGCATATAGACATGCATACATTATATGCATATGTACATAAATACATACCTAATAAATTCATAATGCATACATACATACATACATACATACATACATACATACATACATACATACATACATACATACATACATACATACATACATACATACATACATACATAAATGCATACATACAAACATATTGTGCCGGTCAGCTTTATTAATCAATTTATTGGAGTCCCTTCGAGAAGTTAACACCAACTGATTGCTTTTCTCCCTGCCTGGTCTGGATGAAGCAAATCGAGCTGGGCACCATCTTACACTACAGTGTGTATCGATTCGCCTTCACTGTGGAAAGACTACTTTCTTTTAGCCCCCACATGCTTGCAGCGAATTAATGTACTATGATCAAAGACAAAAGAATAGACTGATATACAAATGTATACGAGGGTCGGGAACCATTGCAGTCTACTTTCGATGCAAGAAAAACAACATAGAATAAACACACAGCCATCGCGTACCCCGTATACATAATACTTCTGACAATACATTGATGTTGCAGGTTCTGTTCTATTATTCATTTGACAAGTAGAGCTAAAACTCTAGCAATAAATTCCCTTTAGCAAACAAAATTGGTTAGAGATCTGAGTGAGTGACTTGGGGGTTTTACAAGTCACTCATTCCGCGGGATGGCTGAATGAGTTGAGCGTCTGTCTCCTGTTTTGGGAGATCGGGGGATCCAAACCCATGGGTATGTGGGTTCGAACCCTGGTCGAGTCAAACCAATGACTTAAAAAATTATAATTGTTTTTTCCTAGTCTGGTGCTCGGCATTAATAGGATAGGGCAAGGACTGGTTGGCTCAGAGTCAGGATAATGTGATTGAGTGGTCATGGTGCTGGTGGCCTGGTCTCCCAGTGGGGCAGTGCTATAAAATCTCCACGAGTGCTCACTGTCACAAGTCAGTACCCGTCCTGGTATGACCTTAGATGTTGCTAGGACGTAAAACAACAACAAACAAACAACAAACAAACATTCACTGAAAATCTCGCTGGCCAAGTTTTCCACCCGGACAATGCTTCTTGATCGTCAATAAACTGACTTTATTTTGAACTCAAAGGAAGGCATTGTTCCAGAAGTCAAGGATGGCTATTAACATGATTAAAACTACCTCTCTAACTGATGCTTTGAAGCACCTCAGGACTTTTTCCAATGAGATTCTAAGTCATTCATACACGGACATGGATAAATGTTCGAAAGATTGTCAGTGCAGATTAATTTAGCTTTTGCCAGATGTGTAAGAATTGCAGCCATGGTGGATACACACCGGCATTCCGAGTTCATGTCCATTGGTTTATGAGGAAAGACTGAAGCTGTGGCCCAGAAGTTTACATGCCAAGAAGTGGGGTGCATGTCCATCACAGCCCTATACTCCCCTAGAGGCACTATAATTTAAAGTCACTTCGGGGACCATGTGAAGTTTTCACGATCATACAAAGTGTGCTACTTTTCCAGAGCTCCCGCCCCCCCTCCCCCCCCAAAGTAGTACACATCAATATTTTACTACAGAACATAAAAACAAGAATATGGATGTTTTAAATATCAACATTTTATTCAATGACAAAAGTCTTAATTGACTGACACCCTCTTCACCCCCCCCCCCCCCCCACCCGTTGTACATTGATACAACCGTGAAAATCCTGAATAATAGTTGCATACTCCCTTAGTACCCATAAGCCCCGTTCACACACAGGCCTTAGGTCACCTCAACTAGTTCTCCTCATCTAGTTCACCTCGTGAAGCGGTCTAGATGAGACAAACTAGTTGAGTTGAATCAGCCCTAATTCAACTCAACGGTGCATTCACATGGACATTTTGAGGTGACTTAGATGAAGCGAACTAGTTGAGGCGACTTAACGTGTGTGTGTGAAGGGGGCTTTAGACACAGTTTTTGATGACCAGACTTTGTAGGGTTCTTGCCTTACATTTGGCTCTGAATTGATGCAGTAAAATTGTGCTAATATGGTTGATTGGTTGTTGGGGAGTTTTATGTCCTGGCAACATTTAAGGTCATATCAGGACGGTTACCATCTTGTGACAGGGTGTACTCATGGCGACTTCATAGTGCTGCCACACTGGGAGACCAGGTCACCAGCACCATGACCTGATATTCCACTCAGTAACATCCTGATACTGAACCAATCAGTCCTTGTCCTATCCTAAATGGCGAGCGCCAGGCTAGGAAGTGACAAGTATCAATTTTTAAGTCATTGCTATAACTCGACCAGGGTACGAAACCATGGGTTCGAATCGCACGACCTACCAAACGGGAGGCGCACACTCAACTCATTCGGCCATCCCGTCTGGTCATGTTGTGGGGGATGGCGATGTCTGGAAAAGTAGTACTCTTTATACGACCATGAAAATGTTGAATACTTGAGACGACCCCTTACGGTGTAGATCCTGCTGGAGAGCGGAGACAGTTTGACGCTATGTGGGTGTCTCGTCCGTCAACGTCACGTCCCACGAGACACTAATGAATGCGGAGCAGCCCGCCTGGTGGGAGGTGGGGGCGGGGAGGGTCAGCTATATTAAAAGGAGAGGGGTGTAGCTACATGTAGGACAGGCCTATTAAAAGGAAGGGGATGTAGCTACATGTAGGACAGGCCTATTAATAGGGGATGTAGCTACAGGAAGGGCAGGTTCATTAAAGGGAAGGGGATGTAGCAAAACGAAGGGCATGCCTTTTTATAGGAAGGGGGTGTAGCTACATGAAGGGCAGGTTTATTAAAAGGGGATTTAGCTACATGAAGGACAGGTTTATTAATGTGAAGGGGATGTGGCTACATGAAGGGTAAGCCTATTAATAGGAAGGGGATGTAGCTAAATGAAGAGCAGGTCTATTAATAGGAAGGGGGTGTAGCTACATGAAGGGCATGTCTATTAATAGGAAGGGGATGTAGCTAAATGAAGAGCAGGCCTATTAATAGGAAGGGGGTGTAGCTACATGAAGGGCAGGCCTATTAATAGGAAGGGGGTGTAGCTAACTGAAGGGTAGGCCTATTAATAGGAAGGGGATGTAGCTAAATGAAGGGCAGGCCTATTAATAGGAAGGGTGTGTAGCTAACTGAAGGGCAGGACTATTAATAGGAAGGGGGTGTAGCTAAATGAAGGGCAGGCCTATTATTAGGAAGGGGTGTAGCTAACTGAAGGGCAGGCCTATTAATAGGAAGGGGATGTAGCTAAATGAAGGGCAGGCCTATTAATAGGAAGGGGGTGTAGCTAACTGAAGGGCAGGCCTATTAATAGGAAGGGGGTATAGCTAAATGAAGGGCAGGCCTATTAATAGGAAGGGATGTAGCTAACTGAAGGGCAGGCCTATTAATAGGAAGGGGATGTAGCTAAATGAAGGGCAGGCCTGTTAATAGGAAGGGGATGTAGCTAACTGAAGGGCAGGCCTATTAATAGGAAGGGGATGTAGCTAACTGAAGGGCAGGCCTATTAATAGGAAGGGGATGTAGCTAAATGAAGGGCAGGCCTATTAATAGGAAGGGGGTGTAGCTAAATGAAGGGCAGGCCTATTAATAGGAAGGGGATGTAGCTAAATGATGGGCAGGCCTATTAATAGGAAGGGGGTGTAGCTAACTGAAGGGCAGGCCTATTTATAGGAAGGGGATGTAGCTAAATGAAGGGCAGGCCTATTAATAGGAAGGGGGTGTAGCTAACTGAAGGGCAGGCCTATTAATAGGAAGGGGGTGTAGCTAAATGAAGGGTAGGCCTATTAATAGGAAGGGGATGTAGCTAAATGAAGGGCAGGCCTATTAATAGGAAGGGGGTGTAACTAAATGAAGGGTAGGCCTATTAATAGGAAGGGGGTGTAGCTACATGAAGGGCAGGCCTATTAATAGGAAGGGGTGTAACTACATGAAGAGCAGGTTTAATAAAAAAGGGATGTAGCTACATGAAGGGCATGTTTATTAAAAGAAAGAGGTGTATCTACATGAAGATCATCTGGAGCGATTAAAAGGAAGACCCATTACTAGGATAGGGCAAGGACTGGTTAGCTCAGAATCACTATAATGTGACTGAATGGGACATAGGATCATGGCGCCAGTGGCCTGGTCCTCCAATGGGGCAGCACTATAAAGTTGCCATGAGAGTGCACTGTCACAAGTCAGTACACGTCCTGATATGACCTTATGTTGCCAGCATGTAAAACCCCAACAAACAACACATACACATGTACAGAGTGCTACTCTCGCCATGCCAAAAGTCTCACACACCAGAGCGAGGCCACTGCTACTGTGACGGCAGTGGAGCCTACCTTTCTGAACCCCTGTCAACCGGGTGTGGTGGCAGAATCAGTAGAGCATGGGCCTTGCGTGCGGGAGATCAGAAATTCGGTTCCCTGTCGAGTCAAACCAATGACTTATAAAATTTATACTTGTCACTTCCTATCCTGGCATTCAGCATAAATAGGATAGGGCAAGGACTAGTAATCTCAGTGTCAGGATAATATGACTGAGTGGGATATCAGTTCATGGTGTCAGCGGCCTGATTTCCCAGTGGGGCAGCACTATAAAATCACCATGAATGTGTACTGTCACAAGTTGGCACCCATCCTGATATGACCTTAGATGTTTTCAGGATGTCAAACTCCAACAACCAACCTGAACCCCTGTCTGAACAGCGATAATGATGACGCGCGCTAATTGGGCAACAGTTGCGCCAACTGCACTCATTAATTCAGTGAGCAATATCTAGAGAGTGCCTAGATAAAAGATTCACCCCGTACTTCCAGGGGTGAAAACCAGCCTTACAAAAAAACGGTCGAAAATTCGGGCTAATGAACTGAGTCGTTATGATAGCCTAATTTCACAATCTAAGAAGCAACATTTATTCTTTGTATATGTCTTCATGTTTAACCGCTACTTTTGAGTGATTTCCCAGTGGGGCAGCACTATAAAATCACCATGAATGTGCACTGTCACAAGTTGGCACCCATCCTGATATGACCTTAGATGTTTTCAGGATGTCAAACTCCAACAACCAACCTGAACCCCTGTTTGAACAGCGATAATGATGATGCGCGCTAATTGGGCAACAGTTGCGCCAACTGCACTCATTAATTCAGTGAGCAATATCTAGAGAGTGCCTAGATAAAAGATTCACCCCGTACTTCCAGGGGTGAAAACCAGCCTTATATAAAAACGGTCGAAAATTCGGGCTAATGAACTGAGTCGTTATGAGAGCCTAATTTCACAATCTAAGAAGCAACATTTATTCTTTGTATATGTCTTCATGTTTACCCGCTACTTTTGAGTTGGAAAATATAATAAAACATATACTTTAATGCAATTTAAAAGTGAAATCGACGGTGTTCTCTGGCCGCCATCTTGTCTTTTTGCATTCTCTCACATTGCACCAAATCTGTGCCAATATATGTAGCCATTTGATCATGGAACCACAGTTTCTACTTCATGTTCCATACTAAAGCTATTTTCGGCCATATTTAGACTACATTGTCGTTCACCCGTGTACTACAAGTACAAGTTCCCAGCCTAACCAACGATCCACTAAATCACCTGGCATCAGTGTCCAGCTAAGGTCACTAGCCAGGTCACAGTTGCAGTTAGTTGCCATTTTGCATAAGTATTATGCGAGTATAAAGGCACGGAAGGTAATTCCATTATTATTACTATTATAGTTATTAAATATGTACCCATTTGCTACTCTGTGCATTCTGACCACCATGATCTGACCGGTGGCGCACCCACCGGCTCTCCTCGTCGCTAACGCATGCGCGCATATGTTCATTCGCATATGTTCAGTTGCACCGAGGAACCAGCATAACCATTATAACCTACTCTACTTTAGATTGGAGTAATGTTTATGATAATTAGCTAACTTTGTGGAGATATCTGAGGTGAAAGTACACAAAATAATGTCTGTGTGCACACCAGTTGAAGATAAGTGTAAAACGCCATTGCTGTGTTAACTAGGTCACATCGCTGCCCTTTGAAGCCAGCAGGAAACCCCCAACGAAATGATTAATGAATGCATCAAATGAAAATCAAACTTGGATATGTTACTTACTACGTAGGATCAAATCTAGAACAAGAATCTTTTGGCTTTGACTGTATCACACTTTCATCGGATAATGCAACATTAAAATGCACACTAGATGTAATAATCAGTGTACTGTACCATTGCCAAGTAGAAAGTAGCGACAATCGCAATCACACATTTTACCATCTGTGGCAATACATGTAATAATACATGCCATATTTAATGGAATTCAAAACGTCTTGCTTTCTCAAGGCGTATTGAAAAACCAAGACAGTTTACATATAGAAACAAATAGGGGTGAGCTGCACAGTCTGCAACTACTTTAATATTGAGGATGGAACCTAACAAAATACATCATTAAAATGGGCATAACTAGCTCTTCAAAGTTTATATGAAGAAAATTCTCCTGTGTACAGAATGTTCATAATATTCAATTAAAACTACATTAAAATAAAGAGATAATCTTATTTTGCCTATAACATTGTGCTGTTTGTATTCTGCAATTAGTCTGGTGAACCACCATGGTCTATTTAAAAAAAGTAGTTTTCTTAGAATCAAAATCCTGGGCATAGTTAATGAGAAATAACCAACAATATGAACAAATCATGATGTATAGCATCATATAAGCCATTACTCTAATGTACACACAGGCAGATGGGTTGTTGTTTTAGCGGTCTACACAAGGATGTCCACTGGAGGTGAGGAGGTGTGTGTGTGTGTGGGGGGGGGGGGGTGTTTGTGTGGGTGTGGGCGCAGAGTGGGCTTTCTCTCTGTGTGGTATATCCATACAGTATATGTGTATGTGCATATATATACATGTAGTGGTCTGCACTGACCTCTCAGGCAAGGAGCCGCATACACAGGTAGGCGTGGGTAGTGTGTTGATATCAGGGAGCCTAGGTGATGTAATGGTTAGCACACTGACCCGGAATGCAAAGAGATGTGGGTTCGAGTCCCGCTCTAGGTGCAATATTTCCCATTTTCATCACCCCCACGACATATGTATAATATATGAGCCTGTCTCAAAAGGTGAGAAGTAATAACTAATATGGGAAAAAACTTTGTCCATTGTAACGATCAACATATGCATTTGCTCAGGATAAACTGATTTGTTTTTTACATGATGTTTTATAATCCCAATAGAATACATGTTTCATAATCACAATAGAATACATATTGATTTGAGGCAAATGTCCTTGTGTTTTCAGTGTAACCGTTTCTGTGCTGTTTTGTGTCAATCTTAATGCCGGACAAAAGAAAATAGTCATCACCTTTTGAGACAGGCTCATATATATATATATGCATATACACACACATAAATAGGCATAATTATAAACATATACACGCATATATGTGGATATATACGCATATATACACATATATACATGTATATATGTGTATATACACATATATATATGTGGATATACACGCATATATAGGCATATACACATATATACGCATATATAATGTGTAGATGTGTATATATGTGTATATATATGTGCATATATATGTATGGATGGATGCATATATACTGGTCTGGTAGTACCCCTATCTTCAAACTTAAAAACAGGCTTGGCAGTAGTCATGCCTCAATGACCATGACCCACATCCACCCTAAGTTTTTCAGTTGGACAGTTTACATATGCATTCCTCCCCTAGCTTCTTTGTGTTGATGTCACCCTGCCAGCCATATAGGCCAGGTTAGAGGTAGTCATGCATGGTTGCCCCACCTGAACCCCCCCCCCCCCCCACCCACACACACAAAGTAAGACAATAGCCACACAGCAACACTGGTCTGCAATCCACACCCCCACCAGCCCACCTCTAGCCACACCATTCTGGTCAATGATGACCTGGTGATATTTATTTAAATTTGATTTAATTTACATTTAAATTTATTTATTTATTATCCTTACTATTTAATTGTTTCAGATTATTTCTATCCATATTGTGTTCTCATTATTCACATGATGTCAGGACCTCCCAGCATTCTGCCACCAATTGGACCACTCTGGGTTTAGCAGTTCCTCTGTAGCTCAGATGGCAGAGTGATTGCAGGGTAACTGGTTAGAATCTTGGAACCGGAATACTTGTCTTAATAAAAAAAATTAAATGCATAATTATATTAATATTAATCATTATGCCTTTACCTGACTCAACATTAGTTGACTTTACCGGGCTCGACTTTACCGGGCTCGACATTACCCTGCCCGACTTTACCCGGCTCGACTTTACCCGGCTCGACTTTACTCGGCTCGACTTTACTCAGCTCGACCTCGGCTCGACTTTACTCGGCTCGACTTTAACCGACTCGACTTTACCCGGCTCGACTTTACCCGACTTGACTTTACACGGCTCGACTTTAAGTCGAGCGGTTTAATGTCGAGTCGGGTTAAGTCGAGCCGGGTTAAGTCGAGCCGGGTAAAGCCGAGCCGGGTAAAGCCGAACCGGGTAAAGCCGAGTCGGGTAAAGCCGAGGCTGGTAAAGCCAAACAGGGTAAAGCCAAGCAGGGTAAAAAAGCTGAGCCAGATAACGTCGAACAATGTCGAGTTAGGTAAAGGCATAGTTATTAATATTAATATAATTATGCGTTAAAAAAAGTAGTAAGACATTCTTAAAAAAAAGAAGTATTCATTCAAGATTCGACCAGTTACCCATGATCTGAGACCAACACTCTGCCATCTGAGCTACAGAGGAACTGCAACCCACAATGGTCAAACTGGTGCCAGAATGCTGGGAGGTCCTGAAAGCATGTGAATAACGAGCAATCAATATGGCTAGGAATAATATGAGCAAAATTCAATAGTAAGGCTTATATGATGCCACACATTATGATTTGTTCATATTTTTGGTTATTTCTCATTAACTATGTCCAGGATTTTAATTCTACGAAAAGTACTTTTTTAAATAGACCATGATGGTTTAAACAGTAAAAATTACTAATTCCAGAATACAAGCAGCGGAATGTTATAGGCAAAATAAGATTGTCTCTTTATTTTAATGTAGTTTTAATCGAATATTATGAACATACTATACACAGCAGCATTTTCTTCATAGAAACTTTGAAGAGCTACTTACACCCATTCTAATGATATATTTTGTTAGGTTCCATCCTCAATATTAAAGTAGTATCAAACTGTGACAGGTGACCCCTATTTGTTTCTATGTGTAAACTGTCTTGGCTTTTCAATACGCCTTGAGAAACCAAGACGTTTTGAATTCCTAGTCGTGGTCCCTACCTGATTAGAAAGTCACGAAACTCACAAGGTGTAGAAGTGAACAACTGCGTCCATAGAATCTACTAGCCTCAGAAACATTTTGAAACTCAGTTTTAACCGGTATACACTCTGCATTGGATGATTCATGATTCCCACGACTTGATGCTAGTTAGTGTGCGCTGGGCATTAATTTGGTTGTGAGTTTCGCAGAAGGTGGCTGGTGAATAGTTGGTGTGACGGTCCCTGCCTGCCCTATGGCGCCTGGCATATAGGACTAGTAGTCACTGACATATAAATAACCTATACTGTGTGTGTGAGCACTAAAAAAAACCAACGTTGGCATTCCCAGGACTAGTTCATCAACGAAATAAATAAATAAATAAATAAATAAATAAATAAATAAATAAATAAATAAATAAATAAATAAATAAATAAATAAATATATAAATAAATAAATCACCAAATTCTTACATTTAAAAAAGAACAAAAAAATTCTCAACAAAGAAATGTGCTCCAATTAAAACTGCTAACACTGTATCATTGCACATAATAACAAAGAAATAGAGCATTCTTTGTCTACACAGGCTGATCGATTTATTTGGAGTATAGGAGGGGAGAGGGAGGGGGTCACAAGGAAATCCATAATAATAACCAGAAAGCGGTCACTATGGAGGATGTAGGGTTGGGAAGTCTAGCTTCCAGACCGTATACTACGAAAGCCCACTGTACTCAGATAATGACCCAGTGTGAGACATCATTGTTCCATTTCTGCCATAGTGGTAAATATAGAAAGTTAGTCTGTTTGTCTGACTGAATACTCGTTTGAAAATTCATAGCAGCATGTGACGTCATTTACAACAATCTTGTTCCATTTCTGCCACAGTAGTAAATATAGAATCTTAGTCTGTTTGTCTGATTGAGTACTCATTTGAATATTGATAGCAGCATATGATGTGTCATTTACGACAACTTTGTTCCATTTCTGCCATAGTTGGAAATGGGAGAATTTTAGTTTGTCTGATTGATTACTCATTTGAATATTCATAGCAGCGTGTGATGTCATTTACATTAAGCTTGCTCGATTTTTGCTATAGTGATGAATATCATATTTTAGTATGTTTGTCTGTCTGTTTGAATGTTCAAACCAGTGTCTGACGTCATGTGAGAAAACCCTATTATATCTCTAAATGTGGTAGAACAGAGGTTATTTAAAGTTTTAAAGTATGTTACCGGTAGGATCAAGCTTTCGGAAAAAGGTAAATCACATCGGCTGTACGTACCTGGAAAGAGAACAAAGAAACACAAATATAGTTAATAAGAATTAACGTCAGGTGACATAACCCACTCCCAATACACCAAGCAAATGTTACGTGTTTAATGTAGAATAACTTTTCAGAATTACTTTAACTCTAGGTCACCGTGGTATTACTAAAAAAGCTGACGTGAATAATAAAATATTACAAACAGAACTGTTCAGCGTCAGGATAATGTGACTGAGTGGGATATCATGTCATGGTGCCAACAGTCTGGTTTCCCAGTGGGGCAGCACTATAAAGTCGCCATAAGTGCGCACTGTAACAAGTCGGTACCCGTCCTGATATGAGCTTATATGTTGCCAGGACGTAAACCTCCAACAACCAACAACTACACTACCATGAGTATGCGCTGTCACAAAACGGTACCCATCCTGATATGACCGCAGACATTAGTAGGTTGTAAACCCCCACTTGGGTAATGTGTTTAATGCGCGCAATGTGCGTAATGTATGCAATGTACAATTTGTGCAATATGGCTGACTATCTCAGACGTCAGTAGTTAAATACTGATACTACGTCGTTAACCACAGTGAACATGGGCTCTTTACAGCTCATGCGTGCCGCAGTGCTTCCACAGATGTGGAGAATACCTGTACAGTTTTTAGTTTGTTGGGGTTTTATATCCCAGCAATATAAAGGCTATATAACGACGGGTTCCGACTTGTGATAAGGTGCACACTTAAGGCGAATTTTATAGCGGTGCTCCATTGGGGGACCGAAGGGGTAACACCATGACTCGATATCCACTCAGCCACATTATTGTGATACTAACAAACCAGCCCTTCCCCTATCCTAATAATGTCAAGTGTCATCTAAGTAGTCAGTAGGGTAGGATAATAAGGACTGCCCGGTTGGATAATAGGGACCTAGTTTACTCGGTCGGGCAAGTGTCGTTCTTGGTGACATGCCCAAACGGGAAAGTCGTTATTTTTCTGATCTGCAGTAGCAGATTTCAGTTTCAATTGGCTGAGGGATGGATGGAGGGAGGGATGGATGGATGGAGGGAGGGATGGAGGGATGGAGGGAGGGAGGGAGGAGGGAGGAAGGGAGGGGGATGGAGGGAGGGAGGGAGGGAGGGAGGGAGGGAGGGAGGGAGGGAGGGAGGGAGGGAGGGAGGGAGGGAGGGAGGGAGGGAGGAGGGAGGGAGGGAGGGAGGGAGGGAGGGAGGGAGGGAGGGAGGGAGGGAAATAAACAAGTATTTCAGTTTGATATGATCATATGTAGTAGAATCCAATATAGGTGAGTGCTTTGGGTTAGAGAATTTGATGCTTCCATCGGACCCTGCAGCTTCAATTACACTTGTCCCAAGCGTCGTGGACCAGCCAGGCTGAAACATGAGCATAATACATGCCCTATTCCAATTGTTGCCGTGCGCAGTATGCTTGCCTCGACAGCTGCCTCCTTCCGCCTACCATCGCCCCCCCCCCCCGCCCCCAACACCACACCACACACACAGAGGTAGCCCTGCACCCCGCCCGGCCACTAACGGTTCACTACAAGCAGTGCTCACTCACCACAGCCGCCCGCCTCCAGGGCAACCACGAGAAATGGCCATTTCTCTCTCACACACCAGAACCTGCATTGCCATGGTAACCAACTAGTCACACCCCCTCCACCCTCCCTCTCTCCCAGGAGCAGGTGTGGAGGCGATCATGGGGCTGGTTTACCAAAAGTTACAGATCATATAATATGCATACATACAGGATATATATATAACATAAATTATATAGTAATATATATATCTATATATAGACCAGACGGGGTGGCCGAATGAGTTGAGCGTCCGTCTCCCGTTTTGGGAGATCGTAGGATTCGAACCCATGGGTTCGAACCCTAGTTCAGTCAAACCAATGACTTGGAAATTGATACTTGTCGCTTCCTAGCCAGGTGCTTGGCATTATTAGGATAGGGCAAGGACTGGTTGGTTCAGTGTCAGGATAATGTGACTGAGTGGAATATCAGGACATGGTGCTGGTCACCTGGTCTTCCAGTGGGGCAGCACTATAAAGTTGTCATGAATGTGCACTGTCACAAATCGGTACCCGTCCTGATATAACCTTAGATTTGCCAGGACGTAAAACTCCAACAACCAACCAACCAGACCCTGTATATGAGCCCTAATAATGGTGATCGGACAGTTCCTATAGGGAGTTAATCTTTGATGTTTGCCGAAAGAAGCCATTAATCTATCCACATCTCGGGGAATATTCAACATCACCTTAGCTTATGTAAATGTAGTTTTCTTAATTAAACCCCTCCACGCTTCAGTCAATACCGGGTACAGAGAAATATTATGCACATACTAAATACTCAATAAAACATCTATTTGACTGATTAAATATAAGGCAATTAAATCATGACTTTATACATTCTACTCATCTAAGACAACCTTAGCGCCATCTTTTAACCTCCATGTTGTTTGTTGATGCTAGGCTCCTCCCTTACCATTGACCCGCTTGCATCAGGTCACTTATAGCTAGCTTATAGCTGACCCCTGCACCCTGCTCTGGTTGACTTACCCCTGATCTACCTGAATAAGGTCACTTACATATCGCTGACGCCTGCACCCATCTCTGGTTGTCAGTGCTACCCCTATTTCAACCTAAATAAGGTCACTTACATATCGCTTACCGCTGCACATGCAACTTGCTCTAATTGTTGTGTCCCAACCCTGATCTGCCAAAATAAGGTCACTTACATATTGCTGACGCCTGCACCTGCGCCCTGCCATGGGTGTCCATCCTACCTCTGACTGACCTAAATAGCGTAATTTATTTATCGTTGACGCCTGCACCATGCTCTAGTTGTCTCCCCTACCGTTACTCTACCTGAATAAGGTCACTTACATATCGCTGACGTCTGCACCTGCACTTTGCTCTGGTTGTCCCTCTTACCCCTGATTTACCTGAATAAGGTCACTTACTTAGAACCGACGCCTGCGCCTGCAGCCTGTTCTGGTTGTCCCTGATATGACCTAGTGGGATCATGTATATACATCATCGACTAATAAGGTAGTGTACACTACTATGGGTGGGAGCGGCTGTCACTGAGGCTGCTCAATGAAGCTAAGATTCCATATATATGCGGTATGTGGCATGCCATTCGCATTCACACCGATCGGTCCATTGAGCGATCCACTTTGCTATTCGCATCCGCATTCGCATCCGCATCCGCATTCGCATTCGGTAATATGTAAGCACCACCATGCGTTTACATGCTTTTCCATTTTTTGTCACATTTGCATACCGCGTATATATGGAATCTTTGCTGCCCACACATTCACATTCGCAACCGGTAATATGTAAGCACCACCATGCGTTTACATGCTTTTCCAATTTTTGTCACATTCGCATACCGCGTAAATGGAATCTTAGCTTTAGTCACACACATGAGTTGGGTGTGGAGGTGGCAGTCATTTCATCCACTGCAATCTGCCATCTCCCTGAGCTCGGGTTGAAAGGTTCACATTCACAGTGCCTTATAATAACAAAATTAATTACGGGTAATTGGTCTTCCTCATGCTACTCATCCATGCCTTTTATTTTGTGGTAAATGATCATTTTATTCAGCAAATAAAGGTATATTTTCAGAGACGAGGCTACTCAATCACGTTTATAATAATATAAAATCAACAAGAGTTTGATACAAAGACAAAAAGAAGAAAAAAGAATAATAGTGCTGACATTGCCTTATGCTACTATTGTACTAATGCCGAGTGCTACACTAGGTAGTATAACTTTCTAAGGTATTAGTTCGATTCGGCCAGGGTTCGAAATCTAGGTTCTAATCCCACGACCTGCCAGAAGGGAAGCACTCTTTATAAGGGATGAAAGTGGTCTCCGGCAAAAAATGCGGAAATCAAACTGAGACCCTGGCCCCACCCAGCAGGTCATAGCAGAACCAAGATGTGGTTATTACACCGATGGCGAATTTCCATGAAAATGTGGATTGCACCCCCCCCCCCCCAATAGGATTAGAACTGTCAGGGAATCACGGGAAAATACCGGAAGTCAGGTTTAAACTGTCCTTGTGGTGACTATATTATCGTCCATACCTAACTCTTTCTTGTTTGGGTTTATGTTCTATGAACATCAACGGTCAGATGAGAACCGAATTCAAACTAACCAATTGTTCTCATATATATACATCCTGATTCCTTTGCATTTTGCTTAACGTTAATCGGGGAATATAAAAGAAAATCGCAATAATCCGAGAGATCGCAGAGATCTTTCATCCCTGCTTTTGTAACCTTTGTTTATGCGTTTTTTTGGTGACTGGTAGCAGATGGCTTACAGGCTGGTCCCAGATTGTAAACAGCTTATGGCAGTGGCTTGGCACTCCCCTATCTGTCTTTTGGCCATCCCGTCTGCTGCCTGCTTCAAGTAATGTAATCTGGTGGATACAACATTAGCACCGCTGTTATATTTTCTCAGCAAAGGTTTCTGTTATTCCTTTAAAAAATATAATATAAAATAAATATTTTAAAAGGAGGGAATTTCGAATGATTATACCATAGTCACACTATTGCTTGTGAATGCCTGCCACCACTTTGCGATGACAAAAAAGGGTTGTTCGCAGTCACAAGTCATTGCAAAGAGGTTGCAAAATGGTTGCAACCTGGTCGCAAACTATTGCTCAGTCGTTACCAATGTCCTTGTGACCATTTTGGTTGCGATGAGTCCCTTGGCTGTGACGTAATTTGACGCATATATAAGATCAAATAATTTCATTCAGACAAAATTAAGGTCATTAGAAAAAAAGTAAAGTCAGCAACTTTTTGCAGGGTCGGTTGCGCAACCGGAAACCCTTGTCTTTGTTTGTGTTAGACCTGATGCGAAACAACACTAAAATGTAATCGTCGAGTGCCAAGACAAGAGGGCAGTTAGCGAATTTTGCCGGACATTGCTTGTGAACAGCTGGTGCTTCGTATCCCCCCAGCGTTCCCTCTGACCCCTGACCGTGACCCCTACGTGCCCCTGTTATGGAGCAGCTCCTTACACTACTGAGGCATCTTCACACCTGCCTCCCCTCTTCTGGATGAGGCTGTACCCGCACCACTCCCATCCTGTGCCCACCCCTCAAATCTCCATCGTCCCCCCCGAGCCCCCCCCACCCCCCACTGCTCCTCACACTCAATATACTCCCCCCCACCCCCCACTGCTCCTCACACTCAATATACTCCCCACATCCCCACACTCTGCTCGTCACACTCAATATCCTTCCCCCACCCCACCTCCACTCACTCTGCTCCTCACTCTCCCCCCACCTAGATACACAAACTCATACCCATAACTCCTCTACACCACTCTCTGCCCTCCCTAGCCCCCCCCCCCCCCCCCCTCCACACTCCACTCACTTTGCTCCTCACACCCTCTCCCCCCACCTAGTTCCCCCCCCTCCACCCCCCGAATCCCACCCCACTCACTCTGCTCCTTCCACTCAATCTCCCCCCCCCCCTCCACTCACTCTGCCGAGTCTGCCCGTGATGTTTGGTGGGCGTCAATAGACTACATCACCATTACAGCCACGCGGTGCATTGTGGGATGTGTGGAAGAAAAACAAACCCGCGAGAAGCACATGGTACATGCTAATACAGTGGGTGCAGCTATGAAATGTGCTCGTTTCAGCTTATCTCAGCTCTTGTTTGGTACATAGAATACCAACTAAAAAAATATATATAATAAATTAAAACTGCATAGTCCGATGAAGCATCAAATTTTCAAAATCAAAAACAATCATCTGGATTTTATTCTCCATATCTAGCTTAGGTACTGGTGCATTTATTAAACAAGTATTGCCACATAGAAGGGAATACTGAGGCAATTTAATAGAAGCTGTTACTGCAAAGGTCTATGGTGTCAGAGTTTTGGCGTGCTTGCCAAAATTAATTTAGCATGTTTGCACTTCAAATATCTCCAACGTTACCCATTTAAAATAAAAGCTACTTCAAACTAAAACAAGGTACGTTATAACGATCAATCTAATATATTTATCTCAGAAAATGACACAAACTCAAAACCATCGGACTATGCAACTTTAGGATACTAATCTTTTATCCAGCATTGCATTTACATCAATATGATCAGCACATCTTATGCCATGTGCATTTAGATTTAGATCAATCTGGGCACTCAGACTAGTGTTAGAGCCATAGCCATAGCATACATGTTTATGCCAAATTGTTATGTATTTCTATTAATTTTGAATAAAATGGACGTTTTGCCCTACGCGTATCGGCAAACTCAATGGCTGTATGCCTTTGCTTTGCTGCCAGCGCCGTTTTCAGCGCATGCGCACTCGGAACTCGTCTATACCACCAGAATGAAAACTACTCAGCTCCAGCTTCTACCATGTTATCAAAGGGAAGCACGGCAAATCAAGGCAATGTTCTTAAAGATGAATATTCTCGCGCACTTATTAAGTCAGGCATGCCTTATCTGCACGCCTGCGTTATGTCTCTGCAAGAACCGCCCCGCCCCCCACCTTCATACTCACACCTACACTTACTCACAGCAGACGCTAGTATTTATGTCATACTGGCAGACTAGAAAGATACCGCCCCCCCCCCCCCCCCCCCCCCCCCACACTCTTCAACCTCTCCCACACAGGGTGCGGTGGCCGATTCGGTAGAGCGTGGGCCTCGCGTGCGGAAGTTCAGGAGTTTGTTTCCCGGTCGAGTCAAACCAATGACTTACAAAATTGATACATGTCGCTTTCTAGCCTGGCGCTCGGCATTAATAGGATAGGATAACCTTGGACTGGTTAGCTCTGTCAGGATAATATGACTGAGTGGGATATAATGTCATGGTGCCAGTGGCCTGGTTTCCCAGTGGGGCAGCACTATGAAGTCACCATGAGTGCACACTGTCACAAGTAGGTACCCATCCTGATATGACCTTAGATGTTGCCAGGACATAAAACTCCAACAACCAACCAACCAACTCACAGCACACACCTCTATTTATGTCATACTGGTAGACTAGAAAGATACCCCCCCCCCTCAACCCTCCTCGCCCCCCCCCCCCGCCACCCCCCCCCCCCCCCATCCATCCCCACCTCCACCAACACAGGCACTCGCCACCACGTTCCCGCAGCATACAGTTCAAGCCGTACCAGGAAGTGCTGCACCTGTCTATGGTGTCGTATATCTGTGTGCGTGTGCGTGTGCGTGTGCGCGTGCGCGTGCGTGCGTGCGTGCGTGCGTGCGTGCGTGCGTGTGTGTGTGTGTGCATCTACGTTTCAACTAAACCCTCACGGTTTGGGTCCCACACCTGTGAGTGCCTGATTGGGTGAGGGCCAGAGGTTTTACAAACAGCTGGTAAGCCCCAATTATGAACTCTTCTATCTGAATCCTGTTCCTCCCAACCCCCACCCCTACCCCAGCCTCACCACCCACACCCACACAAAAACAACAAAAACAAAAAATGGTGGTGGGGAAACTAACTGTAAATTGCAACAACAAAAACAAGCCAACCGGCCGACTGCTTGCCAGCTAAGGCGTGCACTCCCGCCGTCTAACTGCTCAGAGCTGCTCACATAAAGGTCATGGTCACAGGGGGCTGTTTACTAACTCAGTCACCGACCAGTTTCAGCAAATACAAAAATAACAACGACAGTACAATAGCGTTAATGGTTAACCATATCAATTATCTACTGAAAAAAATGATATAACATTTCCTAGTGTTGTGAAAAGGGAACTAGCTGCTTACAGTAATAGCAATAGTATGTGGGTGCAGTAAAACAATAACAGTATATTAATTATGTTGGTGATACTTCGAGTTCTTATAATAATAATAACACTACCACTAAAATACTATGAATAGAGTTGCTAAAAGGGAGCTACATGCTTAGACCTGTACTTAAACCTGGGCTTCAAACAATCTGGTAGAAGTGCCTTAGCCACGAAAGCTCTGGTAGACCGCTTCTTCTTTATGATTCAGTGAATGGTTATAACAAAGTGTGCTTTGAATTTGAGACCAGATACAACTAGATAAACATCGAATTCAGTCAGGAATCTAGAATAAACGATTTCCGCTGCAAAACCTGTCCTTTGGTTATAACAAAGTGTGCTTTGAATTTGAGACAAGATACAACTAGATACAAAATCTAATTCAGTCAGGAATCTAGAATAAACAATTTCCACTACAAAACTGGTCATTTAGTAATAACGAAGTGTGCTTTGAATTTGAGAGTATATACAACTAGATGCAAATCGATTTCAGTCAGGAATCTAGAATAAACTATTTCCACTACAAAACATGTCCTTTGGTTATAACGAAGCGTGCTTTGAATTTGAGACTAGCTACAACTAGTCGAATTCAGTCAGGAATCTAGAATAAACGATTTTCGCTGCAAAGCTGCCCTTTGACAACAATGGCAGAACTAAGTAGTAGCTCACTGCGCAGCATGCTCTGTAGAAAAGATCTTACAAAGGATTTCTACACCAACCTGCCCCCTGATGGCTGAGACAAGGACCTAATATTGTGTAGCAGCTCACTGTGCATGCTCCGTGGGGAAATCTGATATATATCCCTTTTAGGGGAGTGGTTGTGTGGAGCTTCCTTTATTTTATTTTGTATCATGAAGACTCCAGTCATCGATGATTCTCACACTAGTATAAGTATATATATATATACCTAGCCTTAGTAGCATATGGAGATGAAATAAGAATATTTTGCAGAACAATATGTTATTAATAAACATTCATAGGTTACCCCAAGATGCATCAGAGAACAGACGCTTCTCTCCTTACAGAAAAAGCGCCACATAAAAACACCGCTGTAAGGCCTATCCAGTTAACCAGATTCAACCACACTACATATTTCAGGTTATATATTTGTTGGATTGTTTGTTGTTTTACGTCCTAGCAACATCTAAGGTCATAACAGGATGGGTACCGACTCTTGGCAGTGTGCACTCATGGCGACTTTATTCTGCTGCCCCAATGGGAGACCAGGCTACCAGCACCGTGATCCGATATCCCACACAGCCAGCTTATCCTGATACTTTGCCAACCAGTCCTTCTCCTATCCTATTAATCTCAAGCCCCCGGCTAGGTAGCGACAAAGTATAAATTATATAAGTCATTGGTTTGACCCGGCTGGGATTTGAACGCCCAACCGTCCACACAGGAAGCCATTGCTCTACCGATTCGGCCACCACTTCCGGTCAATATATTTGTGGGAACTGTATGGGAACAGGTAAACACTCCTGGCCAAAGGAACAGATCAAGACAGCACCACAGCTGTCCAGCGTTGAAAACAAGCACCCTGACAGGAGCTTATACGTCATGGGCAGAGTAAATACCTCGTCAATAAAAAATATTAAAAATAAAAAAAAATAAAAAAGGTAAATGAGTGGATCAACAAGAACTCCTCTAATAGCTTGCTAATCAATACAGTGGAGTTTGTAGGGGCACCTTTGCATGTGACCAAATTGGTTATTAAGTATTAAGAGACCATTTCCGATCGAATATTAACTTGTTACAGCTGCCTGTAGGGCGAACAAAGAACAAGCCACTAAGGGTTGAAGACAATCAAGGTTCTTACTTCAAGGCCAATACAATTCCATGATTTTTTTCAAAATATCAAGTAATTATTTAAGGACATGATATGTACTCAATTGCTTTTAGTTGTAGACTCGTAGCTCTATTCATTACTCATAAATATATCTAAAATATTGGAAAATGCATTAAAAAAATCAGGATAACAACCTGAAACATTCAATATTATATATCGAACAAAGAAGGAAACTGCCAAATATTTGCATTGATGTTGCTAAAGTTAAATTCCTTCACTTTTCCAGGACATAAAGGATATGTCCTGGCCTGGGTTTTAAAATTACAGATTTTCCATGATTTCCAGGACATTTATGAACCATGGACGCAATGGGCAGCAACATCCTCGTTACTGCTTTACTGCTCAGTGTGCTTGTGTTGGTCTTTGCCACAGATTGTTCTTGATGTCCCCCATCCTCCATCACTGTGTAATCCTACATGGTTAAATGCGAGTTATTGCAACAGCTTCCAGGCTTAACGTGACAGAAAGCACATGTAAGCGGTACTTCCGGTGTTGTTGTTTTCATTAAACATCAAGTGACTACAAAATAAAATGCAGTACATTATAATGGTCAATCTAATATATTTATCTACAAAATGTGACACAAACTCAAATGCTTCGGATTATGCAATTAACTTTGGATTCTAGATCAATTTGAAATAATTAGTGCGTAAACCATCAACATTTGTCCAAATTAGATTTCAGCTAATTGAAATGAGGGCAGGGGGCAGCATATGCTCCATTGGGAGAGAGAGGAGGCGGTTTGGGGGCTTCCTCTTGGAGTAATATTACAGTAGCTCACTGTGAGTTGGCCTGATGCTGCTGGAGTACACTCTCCACCCCAGCACACTCTCCACCCCAGTACACTCGCCAACCCAGAACTTCCATGCCGACAGGGACAATGCACATCGAACTCTCCACCTCAGGCCCCTCTGCAGGCAGGCAGGCCAGTTTTTTGGTTTGTTTGAGTTTTACGTCCTGACAACATCTAATGTCATATTAAAATGGGTAGCGACTTGTGACAGTGCGCACTCATGGCGACTTTATAGTGCTGCCCCACTGGGAGACCAGGCTGCCAGCACCATGACCTGATATCCCACTCAGTCACAGTATCCTGACACTGAGCCAACAAAATCCTTGACCTATCCTAATAATGCCGAGTGCCTGGCTACAAAGCGACAATAGTAAATTGTCAAGTCATTGGTTTGACTCAACCAGGGTTCGAACCCATGGGTTCAAATCCCACGATCTACCAAAACGGAAGACGAATGCTCAAATCATTTGGCCATCCTGTCTGGTCTGCAGGCAGGAGGCAGGCAGGCAGATCTCCACCGCGGCCTAATATGCTCCATCCAGGCCGTGATGTGTTTTTGCTACACCAACGGCTCACTTTGCATACCGCTCACTCATCAGTTTTTATAAGAATGGAGATGGCCTTGTGAGAAAACAATCAGCTCTGGTATGAGCTCCCCAATCAGGAACATGCTCCCAGGGTCTTTTGCGTTGTGAACAAATATTGCAGATTTATTTATTTAAAAAAACATCACTGAGTTCTTCAGTGTTTTCGTGTGTGTGTTTGTGTGTGTGTTTGTGTGTTTGTGTGTGTTTGTGTGTGTGTGCGCATTTAAAGCAGGAGGGGTATGTTTTTGTGTGTGTGGAATAGAAGGGGCAGTGTATACTTGCGTGTCAGTGAGTGTGTGAGGTGGAGGGAGGGAGGGAGGGAGGGAGGAGGGAGGGAGGGAGGAGGGAGGGAGGGAGGGAGGGAGGGGAGGGAGGGAGGGAAGGGGAGGGAGGGGAGGGAGGGAGGGAGGGTGGGAAGGAGGGAGGGAGGGAGGGTGGGAAGGAGGAACAGGAAGGGGCGGTGGCGGAGTTGCGGGGATAAGAAAGAAGTGAGGGATGGGAAGAATGAGGGGAGAAAGGAGATGGGGGATGGTAGAAGAGTAGGGGCTGTTCGCGTATAGCGATATATGTGCGTGTTAGTGTGAATAGATAACGTGTGCCAAAATATAAACATGTGAGGTAGCAGAAAAGAGAGAACTGGGGGGGGGGGGGGGAGGGGGGGGGGGAGGGAGGAGAGGGGAGGGGAGGACAGGGCAGGGCAGGGCAGGGCAAGGCAAGGCAAGACAGGGCAGGGCAGGGCAGGGCAGGGCAGGGCAGGTCAGGGCAGGGCAGGGCAGGGGGGGAGGGGAGGGGAGGGGAGGGGAGTTAGTTGGTGGGTAAAGTAGAAGAGGCTGGTCAAACAAAGTATATATATATATATATATATATGATATATATCCTCAAAGCTAGCCAACAATATTAAACTCTGGCGAGGCCTTCCGGAGGCAAGGAGGGTGCAGCTGGCAGGGCCCGCGTCACAAACTGTCTGCTGACCGTGTTACTATAAAACAACACACAAACTGCCATAGTCCATGTGAGTCAACACCACAATAATCCCATTCACTTAGCTACGCCTGGTCTTTGGAGACACAGGGTGGTTTGAAGAGTGACTTTGTATAGTGATGCAGTAAAAATATAGTTTTTGTCTAGAAATACAGCTGTTCTTTTAGGTCCGCACCGCCACTCCCCTTCTACCACCACCATCACCACCCCCACCCCCTTCACACACGCTCTTCTCCAGTGTTGGATGGTGAGTCGGGTGGGGTGGAGCGTGAGAGCGTGGTGTGGGAGTGTGTAGTGGGGGAGTGTGGAGTATGGAGTATGAGTTTGAGTCTGGGTATGAAGTGTAGAGTGTGGATGTTAATGTTAATGTGAATGTTTATGCTACTCAACTTACTGTTAATGTTACTGTTAATGTTAATGCTGATCTTGAAGTTAATGTGGATGTTACTGTTAATGTTGATGTTACTGTTAATGTTAATATTGATATTGATGTTAATGTTGATGTTACTGTTAATGCTAATGTTGATATTGATGTTGATGTTACTGTTAATCCTAATGTTGATATTGATTTTGATATGGATGTTAATGTTAATGTTGATGTTAATGTTCTACTGTTAATGCGAATGGTGATATTGATATTGATATGGGTGTGAATGGTATCAACGAAAATGTCTATTACACAGAGATATAGCGGCAACAGAAGTAGCACTCAGCATTTGTAGCACATTATGATTATTTGGGTAATTTAGCGTAAAGATATGCAGAAAGGCCCCGTATCCACCAAAATATAGTGCATAGCTAATCCCTGATAAAGGCCTATTGAAATCTACTTCTGGAGTGTGTTTGTGCACGAAGGAGAAACTTGTTGCTTTATTGTTTGTTGTTGTTTTACGTCCTAGCAACATCTAAGGTCATATCAGGATGGGTACCGACTTGTGACAGTGTGCACTCATGGTGACTTTATAGTGCTGCCCCACTGAAAGACCAGGCCACCAGCACCATGACCTGATATCCCACTCAGTCACATTATCCTGACACTGAGTCAACCAGTCCTTGGCCTATCCTAATAATGCCGAGCGCCAGGCTAGGAAGCGACAAGTATAAATTTTTATGTCATCGGTTTGACTCGACCGGGGTTCGAACCCACGACCTACCAACATGGGATTCAGACGCTTTAACTCATTTGGCTATCCTGTCTGGTCTTGTTACTTTAGTGAACGTCCCTACATATTTATACCATATAATATACTCATAACGAATATAGTGCTCTGCTTACATACTCTATAAATGTCGGCTATGGAAATAACATGACAGACAAGGGAATGAGTTGAGAGTCGCTTATCTCGATGCCAAGGGGATAAAAGTCTATACTGGTAATACAATCAAAGTCAAAATTCAGCAACAGAGTGGGCAGAGCACAGTGCTAGAGTGCACCAGCACAAGGTGGTGGTGCCACCAGTCCCAACTAATCCCGCAGATACACCAATAGGCACACCAGATTGGATCTTATTTACTACATATACCTTCACAATTATTTACCAACCAAACAGTGTAGCTCTCCACCTATTTATATTTGCATAATTTATTATGCTACACATAAATACCCCGAATAAATTGGCGTGCCTTATATTAGCTACACCAAACAGGCTGACATCAGTGATTCAGCCAGGCTGCATGAAACCTGGCAGGAGTTGGCCCTGAAACCCCATTTCTTTTGTGTGGGAGTGATTGGCGTGTTAAATAGTTACTAAAATTATCTAACAATGGCAGAACTGAAGACTGTTTGAGCCTCAATTTGAGACCAAACATGTTGAGATACATGTGATAGAAGTGAGGGAAAATTCAAAAGAAAAAGTTGAAGACAAGATTTCAGAGTGACAGACACAAATTCCAGGTTCAACACCTATCAAATTAAAGAGCAAGCTTTTTGCTATTAAATAAGCATAACAAATAAATTCATTCATGGCACGCAAATCAACAAGCTGAAGAAGTGAGAACAATTTGGCAAACGGCAAGCTGAAAACACTATTTCAAATGCTCCAAAGTGGATGATGTTGCTGTAACCGATTCCTACTACATAATAATGTTCTGTCTGTGAGCAGTGAATGCTGTGTTTGTCATGTGGAGTGGAGTGTATTGAAGACATTGTGAAGGCATGTGTCATGAATGGGAGTTGAAACACAATTTAGTGTTGAATTGTCTACATTTTTAAAGTACATGCAAGTTATATATACAGTGCTGCTGATTCTAGTGACCCCAAATTTATCTCTGTATCTTAATTAGAAGCTGAGATATGGCATTTTGAAATTTCCATGAAAATGTTACTTCATTGTTAGGTAGTAAATAGGTACTGTTAAATTTACAACAGGGCCAATCTGATATTTTAGCTGTTTTAAAAGTTGTATATCTGTGCTATTTTTTTGTTTTTCTTCCCGGAAAAAAATTACTGCAATCTATATGATATATGAAACTTGATTATGTGCTTAGTTTTGGTTTCCAAGTATCTGCACATGTTCTATGGCTTTGTGAATTTGCTAATTTGGCCAATTTAGTTTTTGGACAAAAATGCCCTCAAAATTATATTTTAAAATGCTCATAACTTTCGAACCGATTATCACATCAAGATAAATGTTATCCCACTGAAATCAGTATATAAAGTTCTATCTGATTATCACAAAAGTGAAATGCAAATATACATTTCAAAAATCAGTTTGGAGTACCTGCTTATATACTCGCTACAAGAACAGTAGTAATGCTAACCACAATATGTTTACGATTGCTTAAACATACATATATTAGACAATTTGTTTCTAAAGATATGTGTACCTAGATAATTATGGTTTATCATGTATACATACACCCTCCCCTCCCCCCTCAGCCACAAATATTCATAGACAACAATACAGCTAAAAATAAAAGCTAGATATCTCCAATTTCCCCTATTTCCAGGGTGTGTACGCATGTAAAGATATGGAAATCAACGCTATTTCAAGGGTGTTTTTGATAGGAATTTGGATTTCAGGGAAAAAACAAAAACAATGGTTAATGGTGATTTCGGACTAATTTAGATCAGTGGGGACAGTTTAATGGAATTCAAGTTTTTTCAAGACTAATTACCCAAAATAGGTTAAATTCAAAGCTTTTTAAGGCCTTGAAATGGGCAAATGAAGTTCAAAACTTTCCAGGCCCCGTACGGACCCTGTGTTTTGAATGGTGGAAAGAATCTGGAAGGAGGTGAGGGTTGTCTTGATGTGTGACGTAATTTCAGGGTGCTGCTTAAGGAATGTGTTAGTAAAAAGCACAGCAACTCTGCTTGACGTCATTTGTAAATGAATAACAATAGCATTGACTGATAACAGGTAAAGAACGCGACACCTTATACCGCACAGAGATATCATCTCACAAACAGGTATTTGGTGTGTGCATGTGGTGTCGGGTGTGTGTGTATGTGTGTGTGTATGTATGTGCGTATGTGTGTGTATGTGTGTGTGTGTGACTAGAGTGGGGTAGGGGAGGGGTGGAGAGAGGGGTTGACTAGAGGGCGGTGGGGTTGACTAGAGTGGAGTCGGGGAGGGGGATGACTAGACTGGGTGGGGGATTGGGGTTGACTCGAGTGGAGTATGGTGAATAGAGTGAGGGTGGGGGAGGGGGGTGACTAAATTAGGTTGGGGTTGACTATAGTGGAGTGGGGTGAATGGAGTGGGGGAGGGGAGGGGGTTGACTATAGTGGGGTGGGAGGAGGTGGGTTGACTATAGTAGGGTGGGAGGAAGAAGGTTGACTAGAGTGACCCAATAACCCACTCAATCACATTATCCTGACACTAATGCCTGGTACACACCTACCGTTTGTGCGCACCCACCTACCGTATACGATCTAAAACTGCCCATTTCGCACACAAAAATCGCAAGGTGTGCGCTCCCCGCGCACACCTAGCGATTGCGATTCGCGCATAAAACCTCAGTTTTAGGGCTAAAACCGGCCGATTACGATTGCGATTCGCGATTCGAAAAACGAATCGGCCCGTTTTCAGTTTTAAGCGGGTCGGGTCGAGTCGCCGGTTTTAGTGCGCGAATCCTATACGGGAGGTGTGTACTAGGCATAAGTAAACTAGTCCTTGCACTGTTCTAGTAATGACATGTGCCAGGCTAGGTAGCGACAAGTATAAATTTGGCAAGTTATTGATTTGACTCGGCCTGGATTCAAACGCCCAACCTTCTGCACAGGAAGCCTGTGCTGTTACCTATTTGATTCACCATGTCCTGTGTAAGCAATATGGAGGAGAGGGTTGATTGCGGGGATGAATCAGCAATCTGGTGAGACTTCAATCCCAAGCTAAATAACTGACTTCTGCAAAATAACTGAATTATCATGATACGTGAGTGGGTTAGCATTATATGTGGCAATATCTTAGATAATTAAATAACTGACCATTTCATATTCTTAATTCTAACCCAGTGTAACTTTGTAGGGTTATATTCGTTGATTAAGCAGGGGAAATTTCAATTGTCAGCAATTGGCCTTCCTCATTCCTGAGTGCCAGGGTAGGTCGGGACAAGTATATAACGTTTAAGTCAATGGAGTCGCTCGGTCAGGGTTAAATGATGTTAAAATTGCGCAATCTGCCACATGTGAAGCAGAACATACAACTCATTTGACTATCCTGTCTGGCAACTTGTTCGACCATCTCATCTGTAGGCATTACTGTATACAAGAATACAGATTATTTCACATTCTACACACGCATACACTGACACAGATCAACTATTTAGCCAGTCAGAGCTGTTACCTGACACTGGGCCGTCCAATGTTGCCAGGAGGTAAAACAACAAGCAAACCTGACACTGGGTTATAATGTTTTTAGTTTGTTTGTTTGTTGTTGTTTTACGTCCTAGCAACATCTAAGGTCATATCAGGACGGGTACCGACTTGTGACAGTGTGCACTCATGGTGACTTTATAGTGCTGTCTCACTGGGAAACCAGGCCGCCAGCCCCATGACCTGGTATCCCACTCAGTCACATTATCCTGACACTGAGCACACCAGTCAATGTTTTTAGTGGAATACGTTAAAAACATTGTGATGTACCAAAGGACAACTATGGCATGAGGAGAGGGTGGAAGGACCACAAACTCGGAAGGTAGTATCACAAGACGTTGAAGCGCTCACTGCAACCAACTCGAGCACGTGGTGGGGGAGTGGGGCAGTGTGAGCAGGTCCGGGGTGCAGAGGAGTAGCTTAAGAGGCGGAAAGCATGGGAATCAGGTCAGAATGGGCGGGGAACTAATGATGAAGCCTGTCAGTGACAGTATAAGCAAGTGAGATGAGCATCTCTCGGTTAGAGCGGCTCAGGAATTGCTCGTCTACTCACCAGTGATCGGTCATGTACTGCACATATTTTGCTCATGTATTGCTCATGTACTTCCTATATTTTGCTATGTATTATTCACGTACTGCCCATATTTTGTTTATGTACTGCTCATGTACTGCCTATGTACTGTTCATATACTGCTCATGTACTGCTCATGTACTGCCAATGTACTGGTCATGTACAGGTCATGTACTGCTCATGTACTTCCTATGTACTGTTCATGTGCTGTTCATGTACTGCTCGTGTACTACCTTATGTACTGCTCATGTGCTGCTCATGCACTGCTTATGTACTGCTGATGTACTGTTCATGTGCTGCTCATGTACTGCACACGAACTGCTCATGTACTACATATGTACTGCTCATGTACTGATCATGCACTGCTTATGTACTGCTGATGTACTGTTCATGTACTGATGTACTGTTCATGTACTGCTCATGAACTGCCTATGTACTGTTCATGCACTGCCTGTATACTTCTCAGGTATTACTAAATACATGGCTAATGTGGTGCCCATGTACAGATCATGTATTACTAACATACTGCTCATGTAGTGTCCATCTACAGATCATGTATTACCAATATACTGCCCATGTAATGCCATTGTATTACTAACAATTAAACATACAGCTCATGTAGTAGTTCCCATATACAGATCATGTATTACCAATATACTATACATGTAGTGTCCATGCAGACAATGCAATGGTACAGCTATGGGAGAGTGTGGTACATGGGCATGACTCAGGTACAGCTGCAAAACAGTTTGGTACTGCTCCTTCAAACCAGGTGTGTGAGCTGAACACCTTGGTGTAGTCCAGACCAGGCCATACAGTCTCATTAGTAACGACAACCACCCTGGCCAGGTGCTTAGGTTGCGTGCTTTTTGCAAATCACCAACGACCTAAACCTCCAACATTCCTCTCCGTTAGCAAGAAAACTACTTGTATGAAAACACAACTTATCTTACTATCTTACTCAAAATATAAGATAGATGAGTCTTGCGTGTATAATGACCGGTGTGTGTGTGTATGTCTGTGTGTTTATAGGTCATTTAACTTTTATTTTTGAGGAAGATTGTAAGATAAGTTATGTTTTCACAAGGATAGTCTTCTTGCTTACATTTACGGTTAGAAATGTGTGTATACAATCATGTATTTGTGTGTAAACAGAGCGTACTCAGAAAAACGCATTGTAAAAATACCACAACACAATATGAACATTATTATATACATATGTAGTGGTCTGCACTGACCTCTCAGGCAAGGAGCCGCATAGACAGGTAGGCGTGGGTAGCGTGTTGATATCAGGGAGCCTAGGAGGTGTAATGGTTAGCACACTGGCACGGAATGCAAAGAGATGTGGGTTCGAGTCCCGATCTAGGCGCAATATTTCCCATTTCCATTACCCCCATGACACATAACATGCTGAAAAACAAATAGAAATGATGCAGAAGAATACTTAAACTAGCACCAACGGCTCAATTTTCTACAAGCGAGTCCTAAAGAATTTACCGAGTTCTATATCATATAGAATGTCCAATTGAGATCCCTGCGTACAATATATATTCAAATAAGTAAAGTTTAATGAAAATCGTCAATGAACTGTTACTAAATGCGATGGCTGCTCCAAGTGTCTCACAGCAGCGTGCTTACCTACGTTAAGAAACACATCAACCTACTACCACACCCACCACTGACAAGCACACCTACATCCAAGCACACATTCACACCTGTTCCCTCCAAGTTCATCGTCCCCATGGCCGGCAGGCGCCTGAGGGACGGAGGGGTAAGAGGTTGGTCGCGGAATAAGGCGAGATTGTTTGTTGTTGGTTTATTATGTCCTAGCAACATCTAAGGTCATATCACGACGGGTACCAACTTGTGACAGTGTGCACTCATCGTGGCTTTATAGTGCTGCCCCAGACTAAGCTACCAGCACTGTGACTTACTATCCCACACAGTCATATTATCCTGATATTGTGCTAAGCAGTCCTTGTTCTATCATATTAATGCTGAGCACCAGGCTAGGTACTGACAAGTATGAATTTGATACGTTATTGGTTTGATTCGGCTGGGATTTGAACTCCCGATCGTCCGCATGGGAAGCCTGCACTCTACCGATTCGGTCCACGCGTCTGGTAAATAAGATGAGAAAGATTTAGTCAGTGGTCTCCCCAATATTCAGGGAAGGGATGGTGGGAATCCATAGAGCTGGTAGGAAAGGGATGGCGGGGATCGGTAGAGCTGGTGGATACTTATAGGCAGTATGTGTATGTTGCTGCCAACGGAGGACTTACTGAATAAGTTAACTTACACTGTCAACAGATGGCGGGCCCACCATCCCTTTCACTATGCAGTGAAAAAAGGGAAATTTTGTTTTATTTAACGACGCCTCTAGAGCACATTGATTTTATCATCAGCTATTGGACGTCTAACATATGGTCATTCTGACATTTCTTTGGAGGAAACCCGGTGCCGTCACATAGGCTACTCCTTCCGATAAGCATCGAGGGGTCTTTTATACACACTTGCCCATAGACAGGACAGCACATACCATAGCCTTTGATGAACCAGTTGTGGACCACTGGTTGGAATGGAAAATAGCCCAAACTGCAAATTTGTCCACTGAGCAGGATCGATCGGATGAACCACACCTTCACCGGTGGATACTCTATCGCCTGAGCTACGTCCCGCTCCCGCTATGTAGCGGGACCCTGTTAGTATTACCTAGATACATGCAATCTCATTCAGCTGCATGTCTTAATTATCAACTGCGGAATAAAATTCACAGAATGTATTTATGTGATACAAATATTTTAAAATCAAATCCACTGAATTTATTATTGATGCATTAATTTATCTTGTCATCTTTAATGAACGTGTAATAAATGATAATTGGCCCTTATTATCCACATACAACTAACGAATATCATCCTGCCACCATTGTGTATTTCCCGGCTGCGCTGTCTAACAGATTATGTGGTGTTTTTATATGCTATATAATATATTACCGTATTAGGTGGATATAAATAACGAGATACCTTCCTTTTAATTAAAGACAACGTTACATAACTGACTGCCGTTTATAATCCCCGCAGAGATTATATAACTTCTTCCCCATTTATTTTATGTCTGTTCATTGATACTTGTTATGGTTTTAGGTACTACCAATAGTACCATATGGTTATATCAGGACAGTAAACACACATGGTGACCATATAGGGCTGCCCCACTGAGCGATTGGGCCGGTGGCACCAGGTTACAATATATCAGTCAGTAACATACCACTGATAAGTGATATTGCGCAAAACAAGTCCTTTTATCATATCTGAGTAAGCTAAGCATCAGACGAGTAGGTTACTGGTTAGCCTCAACCGGGGTTTGAACCATACATATACGGGATGTTCTCTGAAACTAGGCACCAAAGTGTAACATGGAGACCCAAAGCGAACACATACCAAATAATAGCAGCATAAATGTTTTTTTCTTTTTTTTTCTCTTGAAGATTTATACTGCCTATCATGGATAAGTCTGAACAGACTTGTTTTCACCATTAGACAGTTTGGCGATAGAAAGCCCGAGCCTACACTTTTACCGACCCAAGGGATTTTTAGCCCCCCACACCACATAGACATGGTATGAGAGCAACTGGCCTTTGATGACGCTGTAAGTTATCCACAGCGGTGGAAATCCAAATTGGCAGAGGTGGGGGCACGGAGAATAGAACCACCGACCTTCAGATTAGGAGTCTGACCAGAAAAAAGTCAGACACTCTAACCACTCAGCCACAGAGAACATCACATGTTCATATGAAGGTTTACAATGTTGTGCATATCACAGTTTAAAAAAAAAAAGCTAGTTTGCTTCTTTTTTTATTATCTTACTTGGAGGTGGAGCGGAGGTGGAGGGGAGGGAAGAAGTGGAGGGGTGGAGGTGGTGGAGGGGGAGGGGGAGGGGGAGGTGGGAGAAGGGGTGGTTGTGGTAGAAAGGACCCTGTAAGCGTCCATCGAGGTCATGGCCACGGTAGGCGATCAAGGCAGGACTGATTATACTGATTCGCCGCCAAGTGTCGCAGTGGTGAGGGAGGAGCAGGTGACTTCCACATTAGGCGTGGCACAGGCAGGTCTCGTCTCCACGTGGGCAGTGACGAGAATCACGCGAGCCAAGGAGGGCGAGGGGAACCCTATCCCACACTGCCCCCGAACTCAAAGCAAGATCAGAATGACTCACACTCACAGTGAGCCTTTGTATCATCGTAGCGAGAGGTTGGTGATAGTAATAAAAAAAAGAGAGAATATATACGCATTCTATTTATATGTGAGAGATAACGTATTATATGAATATAAAGGGGCGGAGCATCTTATGATATTTATTTCTCTTTTAATATGCATGCTATTTATTATTTATTATTTATTTGGTCAGGTGATCAACCTCCCTACAGGGCGCAGCCAACCGCCACTCGAATTCATAATGCACCCGCGTTTTTGCCAAAGCCAAGTCAAAGTCGAAACCAAAGCTCGGTTAAACCAATGATCGGTTAATCCAGACAAATTTCTAGGGTCCCTTCAAGTTTGGTTTAACGGGGTTATACTGTATATATATATGGACAAAGAAGGTAGAGAAGACAAGCTCATCTATCACTGCGATAAAACCATCTAGGTAGACCCCCCCCCCCCTTGTGATAAAAACATCTTGTCCGGGTTACTTTGGGTTAAACTTTTTTTTTTTCAATCTTCAGAAGCAAATATATATAACAGTTCACCATTGAACATACAGAAGGGAAAATCACACAGCTTATTTATTTTCATATACAATTTTTGTTGACATCGCTGCGGACGGTAATATATTTGTGTGTTTAAAAGAAAAATTATGTCGATTTTAAACAAGGTATATAATTTTCTGAGTAGTATGACACACATAGATTATGTCACATAGTCCTTATGCTGTCGTGTATTTATAACTAGACTTCAACTGTGCATATCTCGCAGAGTTTCCGACAGGGTTCACACAATATTGCCTGACGCCCGTAGCCGTTATATTCAAGCCACTACATATGCACGTATCGGTGATACATACAATACGCATGCGCACACAAACACTCGCTCTTACCATGCGCTATTTGTTGGTTATTTATAAGTGGGCGTGTGTTTGGAGAGAGGGAGGGAAGGATCCGTCCTTATATAGTATGCTCTTTCATCCATCTTGCACAATCCACTTTCTTGTTACGGTTGATGGTTTTAACTTGTTGTCCTTTTTGTTTTCTTAAAAGAAAAATATAGCACTTCCGATCTAGGCATTACTCGGATAGGACAAGGATCAGTTTACTCAGTATCAGCATAATATCACTGAGTCGGAAATCGGGTCATGGTTCCAGTAGTCTGGTCCCCAAGTAGGGCAACACTATAAAGTCACTATCAGTGCGCACTGTCACAAGCCGGTACTCATCCTGATATGACCGTAGATGTTTCTAGGATGTAAAACCCTAACAAACAAACAAGCTATACAGGCCGGACAATGCACTCTGCTCCACCCAAGTCTTGGGTTTTATCTAGATCAATGTTAACCATTCACCGGTAGAGCAAACATGTGGTGGGAGAGTGTAAGTGAGGTGGAGACTAACAATGAATGCTACATGACTCAGTGCAAGACGTGGGAGGAGACGACTTGGTGTCACTACACTAAGTATGCCAGCCGTCACCTCGAGGTCTATTTATAGATACTCTGCTCCTGTTAGTGTATGTACACTGCATTGACACTACAGAGCAGTGTACATATGGATGTGTACAGTACTGGTGCTCAGTAAATACTAAATTAATTAATCAAAAATATATTAATACAGGAACTCATGCAATCGCATGGCTTTCCATTAGTAGTGGGTCGTTCTCAGAAACTGAGTACAATCTAACCCCGTTAAACCAAGCTCGGTTAAACCAAACGATCGGTTAATCCAAACTTTTTTCAGAGACCCGGCAAAATACTACTATTTATCATATGAAAAAAGTTGGTTAAACCAAATAATCCAAACAAAATTGTCGGACCCCAGGCCACTGCCGGTACGGTTAAACCAAACTTTCATATGGTTATAAGATCATCTGAGACCCCACCGATTTTTTTAATATGATAAATGGTAGTATTTTGCCGGGCCGCCAAAAAAAGTTTGGATTAACCGATGGTTTGGTTTCATGGAGCTTTGTTTAACGGAGTTATATTGTATATACATAAAAAACAATAATCAAAGTGTCCACATACAATGTATCATGTGCAATAGACGCTTGCTAATGCATAATGCACCCGCAAAGTCGAAGCCAAAGCTCAGTTAAACCAATGATCGGTTAATCCAAACAAATTTCTAGGGTCCCTTCAAGTTTGGTTTAACGGGGTTATACTGTACTACTTTATGACATGGAAACCAAAAGTGAAAGCATTCTAAATAGTCATAGAAAATATTCCAACTTATAGCAGAATCCATAGTAATATGAAGGTTCATATGTGGTGCATATGTCAGAGTTGAAATTTTCTTTTTTCACTTTTTTATTTTAAGCTTAAACAGATTGAGAAAGCTGTTAACATTAACCGTTTAATATCCACCCATAACATCATTTTAACACACATCCATAGCATCATTTTATCATACAACAAATTCAAAAAAGATTTTATTGATTACTGTTAAGAATTGTTGTTGAAAAAAACATTTAGTAGATGTATGGTGTTGATATGCAAATTTTCATATTTTCACTGTAGCACAAAATCACATAAGCATATTTTGGATACATTTTGTGGGATAGATAAATTATATATATTATTGCTAACATACTTAATACAGAGTTAACGATAACTATTTGACTTACTACCCCCCATAACCTGCTTGCAGTCAACTTTAATTATGTATTCATTGCATACACTAAGAAAAATAACAAGAGAGCAATTCTTCGCTGACTTTGTAAAGCTAACCTACATAGACACTATATATATCACTATTGTATTGTAGCGAACGATCATGCAATTAATAACACACAATTTTATTTTTATTTTTAAAGGACCATCTGAGGCAGATGTGATATGGATGTCGGAGGGAGGGCAGGGGCAGGAGGGATGGAGGTACTTCTTGTACACTACTTTGGCGAACACCTTAGTATTGTTTGTTTGTTTGTTTGTTTGTTTGTTTGTTTGTTTGTTTGGTTGAATGTTTTGCCTTGACAACGTCTAAGATCATATCAGTACGGGTACCGACTTGTGACAGTGCACACTCATGGTGACTTCATAGTAATGCCCCACTACGAGATAAGGCTGCTGGTATCATACCCAATTTCCCACTCAGCCACATTATCCTAATACTGAACTAACCAGTCCTTGCCCTATCCTAGCAATGTTAAATGCCAGGCTACGTATTGACAAGTATTCATTCTGTAAGTTATTGGTTTGACTCAATCGGATATAAAACTCCCGACCTTCCACAAGAGAAGCCTGCGTTCTACCAATTCGGCCACCGCGTCCGGTTAAACCTTAGTATGGGATTAAGACTTAATACTACTTCTTCATATCAGCCCTGGCTATGATAACTAGGTGATATTACTGATAAGCTTAATTCTAGATAGCATGTGCAATTCTGGTCACTAAAGGAAGATGTGCCCTTTATTCTGGTTGCTGACAGTACGGTACCTTACAGCATGTGGAATGCCGGTACCGGCTGGTAGACACAAACGGTACGTACCTGAAAGTACAAGAACAACAGGTAAGTCAATTACATTCATTGTACGATTGCTATATACAGGGATGAAAGTGATCTCTGGGGAAAAAAAGCGGAAATGCTGATATTCTCCCATAGGTTTAACACTGTCAGGGAATCGCGGAAAAATGTCCGGAAGTTGTGTTTCATATATATTGGTATACGCTGATAGTGCTGCGCCGTATGAAGCATGTATAGTAGTAGTATACGCTGATAGTGCTGCAGCATTTGGAGCATTTATTAGTGGTATACGCTGCTAGTGCTGCGGCGTTTGCACCACGTATTAGTATAGATCTACGCTGATGGTGCTGCAGGATTGAAAAATCCCGGAAATCCGCGCAAACGCGGAGATCTTTCATCCCTGTATATACTACGATTAAGCAGAGGCAATTTCTTCCTGATTCCACCCCACATGCCCTATCCTAATAATGCCGAGCACCAGGCTAGGACACAAGTATCAATTTTGTAACGTTATATGTAACGGCGATGGACGTGAATATGGCCTATGCTGCCGACACGGCGTTAAGAAACCACAAATCGATCAATCAATTTAGTAAAACATTGCTTTGATTTGGCCGGGATTAGAACCAATGACCAGTGCCAATGATTTTCCGTGATCGCGGAAAACGGATGGAAATCGCGGATTGCCAAGTTTGAAACGGAATTCATAAGTTGGAGCGGAATTCCGTTATTTTCATGTCAAATCCATTATTTTGAACTAAAAGTGACAGAATAAAGCCTAAATTGATCAAATACCACTTCTCCATAGTCATGATCTCCAATCTCTTCTCTAACATCAGTATTTATTTTAATTTTATTTGTCATTCTTTTGTGTGACGATCATGTTGCGATGTGTTACATTACTATTTGAATTGGTATCATTATAATAAAAGTGCAGTGTGAAGTTGAATGCTAAGTCCCCGTCAATTAATTCTAACATGATAGCAATACATAAGTAACATAATCAAGCATAAAATTAAACAGTGTGGAATGGAATTTTTTTTTTCTTCTGAAATGGAATTGAAACGGAATTTGCTATTTGGTGAAATGGAATTTGCCTTATTTTGAAACGGAAAATCATTGGCACTACATGACCTTCCATACGGGAATGCAGCACTCTTACCGATTTTTCCCATTCCGTCCGGTTTACATTGTAGGACATGGATTCAGATGTTCTGTGTTCGGGTTTGTTGGGGTTTTACATCCTGGAAACAGCTACGGTCATATAAGGATGATCACCGACTTGTAACAGTGATCAGTGTGTACTCATGGTGACATTTTAGTGCTGACCCACTGGGAGACTAGGCTGCCAGCACCATGACCCACTTTCCCATTCAGTCACATTATCCTGATATTGAGCTGACCAGTTCTTGCCCTATCATAGTAATGCTGAGCGCCAGGCTAGGTAGGTAGCGACAAGTATCCATTTTGTAAGTCATTGGTTTCACTCGGCTGGGTTTCTAACACCCGACCTTCCTGCACTCTATCGATTCAGCCACCATGTATGGTCAGATATATATATTCAACCTGTTAGCAATCCATCACATGGATGTGAAAAGCAGATCCCAAGTTAACAATAGTATCTCATTTAGTGACTCAGAACAGACAAAGAGCACCACCAGTGGCTTGCCCCCCCCACCCCCCCCCCACACACACACACTCATTCATCACCATTGTGTTTCACCCCGAGCATATGTATATTCGATATTGAATAGCAATCACACTTAGGCTACTGGCTGCAAGTAGTTGTTTCCAAAGTAAGCAATAACTAATGCAGCGAAGGAAAGCGACTAACTTACTGGCTTACTTCAGGGATGAATGTGGTGTTCGTAAAAATAAATTTAAAGCGGAAATCTATGCCTATAAATGAGATTATCTGTAAACTGACAGCGAATTTCTGCGAAAAAAACGGATATTCTCTCATGGGCTTAGCACTGTCAGGTTCTATGTACACTACTCTGTTGTGGCTAATAACTAATGCAGCGAAGGAAAGCGACTAACTTACTGGCTTACTTCAGGGATGAATGTGGTGTTCGTAAAAAATAATGTTAAAGCGGAAATCTATGCCTATAAATGAGGTTATCTGTAAACCGACGGCGAATTTCCGCGAAAAAACGGATATTCTCTCATGGGCTTAGCACTGTCAGGTTCTATGTACACTACTCTGTTGTGGCTGTATTATCACCTATGCCTACGCTGACAGTGCTGCAGGGTGCAGCATAAAATTGGCATACACTGATGGTGCTGCATGGTGCAGCATGGTGTTAGTCTACACTGACACAGAGAGCGTGTATATAAACAGATGAGAGGGACAACTGTCATACTAGACCCTGTAACAGCTGCCGACTGTGGCGCTCCAAGTGGTGGTTGTTGAACAAATGGGCAAACTCAAGGCATTGTCAATGGCAGTGAGCAATCTTCATACAGAAAACGTTAAATATCTCTAAAACTACAACACCTAGAAACAAACTGATTGGAATACACATAGAAAACATGTTTACCAACAAGATTATATTAAATTGATATGGTTAGGGTTCTGGATTTCTATTAATTTGGAATAAAACTGATGTTTTTCACTACGCGTACGGCAAACTCAAGGCATTGTCAATGGTCGTGTGCAATCTTCCTACAGAAAACGTTAAATATCTCTAAAACTACAACACCTAGAAACAAACTGATTGGAATCCACATAAAAAACATGTTTACCAAAAGGATTATATTAAATTGATAATGTTAGGCTTCTGCATTTTTATTAATTTTGAATAAAAACAAATGTTTTGCACTGCACGTACCGTCAAACTCAAAGCTTGTTCAACACTAACCGCCAGGAACGCCACTGTAGCCTGTGTTACCGATTTTCGCGGGAGTTGTCCCTCTCATCTGTTTATATACACGCTCTCTGACTGACAGTGCTCTGGCGCTTAAACAACGTATCAGCATACGCTGATAGTGCTGCGGCGTTTGACCAAATGTATTACCATACGCTGATACAGTGATAGTGCTGCAGCGTTTGACCAAATGTATTACCATACGCTGATAGTGCTGCGGCGTTTGACCAAATGTATTACCAAACGCTGATAGTGCTGTGGCGTTTGACCAAATGCATTACCATACGCTGATAGTGCTGCGGCATTTGACCAAATGTATTACCATATGCTGATAGTGTTGCGGCGTTTGACCAAATGTATTACCATACCCTGATAGTGCTGTGGGATTGCAGCATAGTAAAAGCCGCGGAAATCCGCGAAATGGCGGAGTTCTTTCATCTCTGTTACTTGAAGAAGTAAGCAAGAAGGTTCCCTGCTGAAAGACCTCATATTAAAGAGAACAGAGCTGCAGTGAGAAATCCGCCCTGTTGATGATAGAGAAGTCTCTACACGTGATGAGCTAAGGGGTCAACTCAAAGTACTCTATTCGTATAATCACATGAACCCAGGACTGTGCAGGGTTCTTAATTCGGAATTATATCAGGGGTCTGTGATCTGTGCAAGGGTAAAAGTGACGGCAAAAAAAACAACAAAAAAACAACAAAAAAAACAAAAACAAAAACACGGAAATCTATGACGAGGTATCTATAAATAATTGAGAACAGTCAACAAAATGTTACTGCAATAATAGTATCATTATCCTAGTAATTACTACTTTAAATTCCCCATTATCAAGCAACTTTCCAGGATGAAAGTAATCGCAGACATATAAAGAAAATGATTTTTTTTTTTAAAGGGAAAATTGGTGGGTCGTTGGGCATTATAATATAGCCACAACCAGGACAGTGGAACACTCTCCAATGGTAGTTAGTCAGTGCTGATTAATCAGTGGAATGGAGCTAGTGGACTGATCAGTGGAATGAAGTACTGGATGAAACTAGACTTCCATGATTCCCTGACAATGTTAAGCTTATGAGAGAATTTCATAGTTTTCAAGGAATTTCAACCGCATTCAGTATGCACCAGCCACCAGCAGCCTGAGCAGCATTAAGTGTTTCTGGAATTTTGTGTTGATATTAGGTAGTAGATGGAGAAAAATATCTATAAATTATAATTAAATAGTTTTTTAATTGCAATTTTACTACTTACATATTATAGAAACGACACAAATCGCAGATTTACCAAAAATGGCGGAAATTCGTACATTACATACATGTAATTTATACACATACATACATACGTCGGTATGTGTATAAGGGTTCTTCTTTGCTGCTGGTCCTAATTGGTTGGTCCTCACATTGTAACTGTTTTTGTCTAAATTAATTCTCCTTTTCATACCAAATGAAGAAAATTCCTTTTATTATACCCCAAAGAAGCAATGACAGCAATCCAGTGAGAAAAAAATGTTTGGTTTATTTTTTATTGCAAAAATAGATTCATTAGTCACGCAAATATGACAGCTAAAAATGGGAATGGTGAAACAGTACTACTTGTGTTGGAAACTACTTCATTCTAGACCAAAATATTCAAACATAGCTAGTTTATTTGCAAAGTTGTAACATGCAAAAATGTCAGAAAACTAATTTTAGGACTATTGAGTGTCTGTGTGTAAAACAACGATGCTTGAAAGTGAGCATAACGCGTGTTACATGAGGTGTCACGTCATGAAACACGCGTTCACCTTCAATTTTCACAATATCCAACCATGCAAGCCAGGAAAAACCCTGCTGCTTTAAATAGGATAGCATCATAGATGCCTAGTTCTGAACACAAAAGTTATAATATTATTTCCTAAAATGCATTAAAAGTGAAATAAAAACTTTGTGTCACGGGTGAAACACGCGTAACGGCGAAAATTTATTTTGCGATACAAAATCCAATAATGGATCAAATCTCTTCTCGCCATGATTTTCAAATATATCGTGGGCATCTACACACCTACTGATGATGTGGTGTCAAGTCATAAACAGGATGTTGCGCTATGATGCTATTAGTGTGGCGTGTCACACTTCGATGAAGATGAAACACGCGTAACGGCGAAAATTATTTCGCGATACAAAATCCAATAATGGATCAAATCTCTTCTCACCATGATTTTCAAATATACCGTGGGCATCTACACACCTACTGATGATGTGGTGTCAAGTTATAAGCAGGATGTTGCGCTATGACGCTATCACGCGTTCACCTGTTGTCATCTTCATCCTCTAAGTCATCGCAATATCTTTTTCTACATAAGAAAACTTATAACACTCAAAAGAAATATTTGCATACATGTAATGTGTACAAATAATGCCCTGAACAAATACATTTTTTGCATGCTATTAGCAGTGTCTAACCTAAGTCATTATTGAGTGTCACATGAAACATGCGTTACATGTTACATGTGTTACAATTCCAAGAACATCAGAAGTTAGGGAAGTGTTCCAAGATTACTTTGAAATATGTCCACAGCATCAACAACTAATAAGCATAAATATTTTCACCATCTGTGGTGCTTGTTTCATCATGAAGGAACAACTTTTCCTTTCCATGTAACGCATGTTTCAGTGTCACAATTTTATATCTTCTCTGTTCTACTCTGAAGTGGACGAACACTCATAAAATTGCACTTAGTTACTCCTAGTGACTGCTGTTCAAAACCTAACTAGGAAATAATAAGGGTCTTGTTCTAAATATTACATAATGAAGGTTTTTGTGACGGCCGAAACACGCGTAACATTCTCCACTTGGTCATGTTCGAAGCCACCCTGACTTGTAGTCTGGGTCCAAATTGTTTTTGTTTTAAATTGTGTCTTAAAATTGGATGTATATGGAACACAACAAGCCTAATTGGGATAGGCTGTAACATATTTCAGTTTTGACCTCCGAGAACCCATTATAAGCAAAACTTGTAACACTCAAAAGACATACTTGCATACATGTAATGTGTAGAAATAATACCCTTAACAAAAACTTTTTTTGTGTGCATACTGTTAGCAATTTCTGAGCCAAGTTATTATTGAGTGTCACATGAAACATGCGTTACATGTCACATGAAACATGCGTTACAACTCCAATAACATCAGAAGTTATGGAAGTATTACAAAATTACTTTGAAATATGTCCACAGCGTCAAAAACTAATAAGCATAATACCTTTTCATGCTCTGTGGTGTTTGTTTGATCTTGAAGAAAAAACTTTTCCTTTCCATGTCACACATGTTTCAGTGTCACAATTTTATAAGTCCTCTGTTCTACTCTCAAGTGGACGGACCCTCATAAAATTGCGCTTACTTACTCCTAGTGAGTGCAGTTCAAAACCGTACTAGGAAAAAATAAGGGTTTAGTTCTAAATCTGACACTAGGCGGCTTTTTGTGTCACACCGAAACACGCGTAACGTTCTCCACTTAGTCAAGTTCAAAGCCACCCTGACGTGCAATCGGGGTCCAAACTGCTTTTCTTTTAATTGTACCTTAAAATAGGATATATGTGGAACACAACAAGCCTAACTAGGATAAGCTGTGACGTGTTTAAGTTTTTACCCCCGATTCCCCCTTTTTAGGACCAGCAGCAAAGAAGAACCCATAAATTACATACATACATACATGCATGCATACATGCATACATACATACATGTATACATACATACATAAATGTATACATAAATATATACATACATACATTACATTACATACATACATACATACATACATACATACATACATACATACATACATACATACATTCATACATACATACATACGGCGATAGCACTTCTGGTTTGTATTGCTATTTGCTTGTGCGACTAAAGAAAATGTACTGTGGACAAAATTGCACCGATGATCTAAATGTGTATCTTTCTACCCTCCACGCACTGGCTAACGGGTTAAGTCTGACCCCCCCCCCCCTCATACACACACCCACACACACACCCGGACCCAACCTGTACCTTTTTATTTAGCAACCTCATCATTTACCACCCATCTGAGCGTCCCCCGGCCAGACTTCATTAGGCCCCGTTTACCCCTGCATCTAAAGCATAAGAAAGTGTAACTTCCGGTTCTCAGCACCTGACGTGTAGCGGCGTCTGTTGCAACTCAAAGTCGTCTGGTCCGACTATTTGGATAGCAGACGATACAACTATTAGCCGCCGTGCTAGTCTACTCTTTAGAGCTGCATAATCTGATGCCCTATTTATAACTAAAACACTCAGCTAGATTTGATCCAACATACAGTGAAACCCCGGTATAACGCGCCTAGATTTAACACAAATTCGGATATAACGCAACGTTTTATTGGACCCATAATAAACTGAATCCTAATTTAATGCGACCCTGCCGTTTTCGTGCTGACATTGTATGGACCCAACGATCGTGTTATAACGAGGTTTCACTGTATCTAACTTAGATACCTATGCACTCAGGAAACCTTTAATGCAGTTTGGTGCTCCTGTGGTACACTCGAAAACGGATAAACAAGCACAACATTACTTATGCAGGTTTCCACTTCAGATATCTCCAAAGTTTATCCTTTAAAATGAAAGTTAATTCAGACTAAAGAAAACTAAATCAATCTAATGTGATATATGTAATTTATTAATACCCAAAGACTACCATATACATATTTATGACCTGTCGTGTGGCCGAATTGGTAAGAGCACAAGCGGAATGTGCTGAATGTCGGAAGTTCGAATCCTGGCCACGTCAAACCAACGGCTTACAAAATTGATACTTGTCGCTACTTAGCCTGGCGCTTGGCAATACTAAGATAGGGCAAGGACTGGTTTGGTCAGTTTCAGCATAATGCGACTGAGTGGGAAAACAAGTCATGGTGCGGCGACCTGGTCTCCCAGTGGGGCAGCACTATAAAGTCGCCCTGAGTGTACACTGGCAAAAGTCGGTACCCCTCCTGATATGACCATGGATGTTGCCAGGACATAAAACACAATTAAACAAAGGTTGTCTTCGGATGTTAATAAATTACATCAGATATTGAGTAGCATTCACTGACAAAGTGACATTGAAGAGAAGAGAATTGTCACCATTTCTTGCATCCCTTAGCTATAAGGTCAGAGGTCTGGGTTCGTCTCCCATTTGAAACCCATTCGTCCTGCCGCCCGACCCATTAGCCCCCAAACCACGTGACAGCCCAGGTGACGGCGCGATTCACTCAGCCTTAGTTGGTTACTAATAAAGCATTACACAGAGTTCAACAACAACAACAACAACAACAACAAAGTGTCATTTACATTATGTATAATACCTTTATTATCTTTTTTCTTTTTTGTTTTACGCCCTAGCAACATCTAAGGTTATATCAGGACGGGTACCGACTTGTGACAGTGCGAACTCATGGCGACTTTATAGTGCTGTCCCACTGGGAAACCAGACCGCTGGCACCATGACCTGGTATCCCACTCAGTCACATTATCCTGACACTGAGCACACCAGTCCTTGCCCTGTCCTAATAATGCCGAGAGCCTGGCTAGGAAGTGACAAGTATCAATTTTTAAGTCATTGGTTTGACTCGACCTGGGTTCGAACCCACGACCCCACGATCTACCAACACGGGAGACGGATGCTCTAACTCATTCGGCCATCCCGTCTGGTCCTTTTATTATCGAACAGGATTTGCATGTGGTTATTATTGCAACTGATAATTTCATTTATGTATCAACAAATTGTACTGAACGGCCAGTGCTCTGGCACTGACAAAAGGCATTAATCACTGAATAAACTACATTTTAGAGGGGTTTTAATAGTGGCCAGATACAACCCTACTACTACCATCAGCTAGATACATTCAATGACTGTAGCCGGCCAGATACAACACCACAACTGCAATTGGCCAGATACAACCCTACTACTGCCATCAGCTAGATACATTCTAATGACTGTAGCTGGCCAGATACAACACCACAACTGCAATTGGCCAGATACAACCCTACTACTACCATCAGCTAGATACATTCTAATGACTGTAGCCAGCCAGATACAACACCACAACTGCAATTGGCCAGATACAACCCTACTACTACCATCAGCTAGATACATTCTAATGACTGTAGCCGGCCAGATACAACACCACAACTGCAATTGGCCAGATACAACCCTACTACTGCCATCAGCTAGATACATTCGAACGACTGTAGCCGGCCAGATACAACACCACAATTGCAATTGGCCAGATACAACCCTACTACTGCCATCAGCTAGATACATTCTAACGACTGTAGCCGGCCAGATACAACACCACAACTGCAATTGGCCAGATACAACCCTACTACTGCCATCAGCTAGATACATTCTAACGACTGTAGCCGGCCAGATACAACACCACAACTGCAATTGGCCAGATACAACCCTACTACTGCCATCAGCTAGATACATTCTAACGACTGTAGCCGGCCAGATATAACACCACAACTGCAATTGGCCAGATAAACCCTACGACTTCAATCAGCCAGATACATCCGTACGACTCCATCAACCAGATACAACCCTAGGACTCCAATCAGCCAGATACAACCCTGTTTGTTTGTTGTTTGTTTGTTTGTTGTTGTTTTACGTCCTAGCAACATCTAAGGTCATATCAGGACGGGGAGATACAACCCTAGGACTGTAATCAGTTAGATACAACCTCAGGACTGCGCAACCAGCTTCGGCGAGCACTAAACATACTTGTGCCACTTGGGGTATCGCGGGTGTCGGGCTGGGCGGGGAGACGGGGCGGGGAGATGGGCGGGGAGACGGGCGGGGAGACGGATGAGGAGACGGGCGGCGTGCTCGAGGTGAGATACTCGGTGAAGGGTCGTTACCAATGGTTTACTGTGGATGCCAGCCCGTGAATAGTCGATTTGTGATAAACGGACGGCCCGCCAAACCAAAGTTACAGCTTCAGTAAAGCACCGGCAAATTAACCCTGCGTATCAGGGTTGTGGGGGGTGCGGGACTCGTCCACACTCACTGTGTGTGTGTGTGTGTGTGTGTGTGTGTGTGTGTGTGTGTGTGTGTGTGTGTGTGTGTGTGTGTGTGTGTGTGTGTGTGCGTGCGTGTGTGCGTGCGTGCGTGCGTGCGTGTGCGTGTGTGCGTGCATGTATTTATGTATGTGTATGTACTTATGTATACATTGTGTGTATGTATGTGTGCATACATGTATGTGTGCATGAATGTATGTACCTATGTACTATGCATACATGTATGCATGTATGCATGCGTGTATGTATGTATGTATGTATGTATGTATGTATGTATGTATGTATGTATGTATGTATGTATGTATGCATGCATGCACGTACATGCATGCATGTACATATGTATGTATGTATGTATGTATGTATGTATGCATGCATGCATGCATGCACGTACGTACGTACGTACGTACGTACGTATGTATGTATGTATGTATGTATGTATGTATGTATGTATGTATGTATGTATGTATGTATGTATGTATGTATGTATGTATGTATGTATGTATGTGACCAGATGCGGATGCCCAACTGAGAAGATCGGTATTTTGAATCCTGGTTGAAGCAAACCAATAATGTACAAAAATTAAACTTATTACTACCTAGCTTGGTTTGTTTTCTTTTGCTATTGACTTGACTGATTAATTTTAAACAGCTTACTCATTTTATAGTTAACTTGAACAAATATTTGAGATCAATTATGCATTTTAGATAAATGAAGTATTTAAACAAACAAACAAATGAGCCATATAATAGACGCTAAATCTAGCTGAGACACGATGCTTGCCATTTAACCGTAAGCTGTGCTATGGTGTACTTACAAGTTCACTTTGAAAACATAAACAAATCGTCCCTGATGAACAAACTCAGAAGGGCTGTGAACATAGATTGGTTTTTGCTGTGGGTTTCAGTGAAATCTTGCTAGCAAATACTCTACATTAGCTCAAATACCACTTCCTGTCTCCACACAGGTGTAGACAGCCGCGATGTGCCCGTATGCTACACCGCTCTACCCCGGGAGAGTTAGAGTAGGGGACTGGTCACCTATTTATACCAGACTCAGCCTATAGGATTTCAAATTTTATGGGAAACACATTTTGGGTTCCATACTCTAGGCTCGTGGGAACCTATCGGCAACGATTTTTTTGTTCCATGATATAGGTGATAAATATCGAGTCTTTTACGGGACATGTTGCCGGAAATGATCGCTACCGTGAAATCCTATAGGTTGAAAACCCCAGCCAAACCACCAGGTCAGGTGACCAACCACCCCTGCTAGGACGAGGTATATAAGTTTATAATCTCTTTGTCTCTCTTTCTTTCGTTCTTTCGTTCTTTCTTTCTTTCTTTCTTTCTTTCTTTCTTTCTTTCTTTCTTTCTTTCTTTCTTTCTTTCTTTCTTTCTTTCTTTCTTTCTTCGATTCCGAGGATCTGGACACACTGGCCTAATTAGTAGAGGCAGGCTTACCATACGGACAATTCTTTGTTTTATTTTACGACGCCCCAAGAGAACGTTGATTTTTATCATGGGCTATTGGAAGTCAAACATATGGTCATTGTGGAATATTTCTTTGGAGGAAACCTGCTGCTGCCTCATAGGGTACACTTTCCGATAAGCAGCAAGGCGTCTTTTAAATGCCCTTTCCCACAGACAAGACAGCCTTTGATGAACCATTTGCGGGCTTCCCGTACGGAAAGTCGGGACTTCAATCCCAGGTCAAGTCAAACCAATGACGTACAACATTAGTATTGGTGACTACCTAGCCTGGCACACGGCATTAATAGGATAGGACAAGGACTGGTTAGCACAGTATTAGGATAATATGACTGAGTGGGAAACTGGGTCATGGTGTCAGCAGCCTGCTCTCTCAGTGGGGCAACACTATAAAGACACCATAAGTGTGCACCGTCAGAAGTCAGTACTCGTTCTGATATGAACTTCAACGTAAAACTCCAAATAACCAAACCAACTCGATTCCGAAGAACCAACCTCTATGGTCCCTCCCCCTGGCCCCCAATCTCTAGCATAGCTGGGGGCCTAATTAAGGGATGCATGTGCGGCAACTTTGGTTATCTCGGAAGTAACGTGTCATCACCCCCCAACCCATATACACCCCCACCCCCGCCCACATGCTACTTTTTCCGTAGACAGGCGACAATTTGCAGGACATGGCCGCCAGTCTAGGAGTGTCCGCATTAGTTATGCGGATTGGTAATTTTGAGGACATGGCCTGGGAGCCACACGGATGCTGGTGGGGGTGCTGGACGGCCGACACACTCACTAACATACCCACACCCCCACCCCCACCCCCACCCACACCCACACCCACACACGTCATGGTGTATACATGCAGGCAGCGGCCCATTACCCGGGAGACGTATATTTACACCTGTACCATTATCATTACGCGTGCGCAACCAACACGCCCTAGGCAGCGCTTCTTGCCCGGCCGCTCTGAGCAGCTCGGACACTGAGGAGCTCGGACACTGAGCAGCTCGGCCGCTCTGAGCAGTTCGGTCACTGAGTAGCTCGGACACTCCTAACAGCTCGGACACTCTGAGCAGCGCAGACACTCTGAGCAACACAGACACTCTGTGCAGCGCGGACGCTGTGAGCAGCTTGGACACTTTGAGCAGCTCAACCACTGTGGGGGCTGGTGGAAGCGAGAACTTGGTTGGTTGTTGAAGTTTTAAGACCTGGCAACATCTATGGTCATATCAGGATAGGTACCGACTTGTGACAGTGCGCACTAATAACAACTTTATAGTGCTGCCCCACTGCAAAATCAGGCTGATGACACCATGACCCGATATCCCACTCAGGCACATTATCCTGAAACTGAGCTAACCAGTCCTTGTCCAATCCTATTAATGCCGAGCGCCAGGCTAGGAAATGACAAGTGTCAATTTTATAAGTCACTGGTTTGCCTCGACCAGGAACCAAACTCCCGATCTCCCACACGCGAGGCCCGCGCTCTACGTATTCAGCCACCACTGCCGGTGAGGGCGAGAAGTTGGGACAGTTCTAGAAGGTTCCTCCAGAACAGCTCTGGGTAGCACTTAGCATCTGTAAGCTGTGGGCATTTCGGGGTGTTTTGGTAGCCTGGAAAGGATGAGGCGAGAGGGGGATGGAGGACAGGCGAGAGGGGGATGGAGGACAGGGATGGGGGGGGGGGAGGAGGAGGATGGATGCAAAGACCCTATAACACTAAGACGGCTCACTCCCTATCTCTCCGATGGTCATGTAACTTTCGCAGTGCCACCTTGTGGTGGGTTTGATCAGCCCGGCTGCTGGCTGGTGTTTCACATGTAAACACATACAAGGCGAGAGGGTGAGTTTAAAGTAAAAAAAGAGAGATTGCCTGTCATTCGGGCTTGGGCGATGTTGCGCCTACTGCATGGTCCCCACTTCCCCCTGCCCACCCTCCCTCATACGCGCACACACACGCTCAAGCACACACACCATTATAACGCTATCAAAATGATCAAACCCACCACCTGGTCGCTGGCTGTTCTCTTGATTACACAGTACATGCTGAGTGAGCCGTCTTAGTGTTATAGGGTCTTTGATGGAGGGAGGGAGGAGATGGGAGGGTGAGTGTTATTCTGTAACCAAGTAAAATTAGAGTAACTCGTGGTGAGGTGATGAAACTCTACACCAAGATGCAACTGGATGTGGGGGATGGAGGGAAGGAGGGAGGGGAGTGGAGTGAGAGGGGGGAGGGAAGTGGAGGGATGGAGGAAAGGGTGGATGGAAGTGGAGGAAGGGAGGGGTGGAGGAAGGGAGTCAGGAAATAAATCTAGCCAGCAATGTTACACGATGGGAAAACAGTGCAGTACTATAAGTACGTCATGCCACTTAAATAATCCACACACCCGCGCGCACAGACACGCACACGCACACGCACACACCCATCCAAACCAGACATCAGTTGAGAAGTGGCACGGGAAACACGTATTGATAGACTGACCCAACTAACCCCCACCAAGAAGAGAAGAAAAAGAAGAACAACAAGAAGAAGAAAAGCAACAACAAGAAAAGGGAAGAGGGAGAGGGGGGAGAACGGGAAGATGAGTAGTAGGAGGAGAAGGACGAAGAGGAAGACAAAGAAGGAGAAGGTTTACAACTTTAGCCTTCACGTGGTAGAAGTTCCAAAGTGGTTCAGATAGTGTATTAATTACACAAGTGCCTAGTGCCGTGGTGATGCATACCTAATTGAAACTCACATTAGTATTCGCCTCATCCCTTCTAAGTACACATGGAACTTCACTTAGCCACATCATACAGCTCACTGCTTTGTGCAATAAATAGTCACAGCTCCCTTTAGTCAGGAAAATAAAATAGGATTTTTAAAACTCATAGCACTTGCTGTTTCCCGGTATGACATCTGTATCACAAAGAGTAATCACCAAAGTATTTCTTTCTGCAAAGGCAGCAACTTGTTTCAACAATAAAGACATTCTGAGAAACATTTAGGAAAACGTTCATTAGTATATAATACCATAATACAAAAGTAGCTTGAGCTTTGCCTTGTCTTTACCTTCACGGATCGAGTTAGATGGGTGGTGGGTGGGAAAACTTATTGCTTCATTCATCTTGCTTTATTTCATAAATCTTCGAAATGTTTTTTCTGGCCAACGTTAATGATGCAAAGATTACATTGCAATGCAAATGCTTGCAAGATAACAAAATAATCACCATATTTGCATTTGTGAAATGGTTGCCTCTGTTCCCTGATGAGCAACTGAACAGACATAACGGCGTTTATTTAAACAAATTGCATCCTTTTGCTGCTGCAAATTACATGGAGCAACTCATGACTGGGCTAGCCACCAGTCACTGACCTACTTTCCGATAACAGATACCGAACAGCAGTACTCAGGTGAGTCTTGGCGAACGCTGATACATGTGCACTGTTATCTGAATTATGTAAATTAATCAGCGGCTGGCAGAGAATCACAAGGGGCTCCAGAACCAGAGTAAAAACCACAATGGCCGGGATCTAAGCAGTTCACTTACTGATAAAGTCAGGAAGGTGGCTTTATAAGTACAGGAATGGGGGTTAGAGGGGGGGGGCGACTCCAAAACCAGTTTGTTGCCATGTTCACCCTGGAGAATGTCAGCCAAAACTGACACCCCATGGATCAAAAAGAAGCAGAAGCGACCCGCCCTACAGATCTATGAAGACAGTTCCGGGTAGCTTGCACTGCTCCCAGCCATGGTGCCATCTACCTGGTTCCAGCAGAACCAACAGCAAATTTCCGCGAAAACACGGATATTCCTTCATAGGATTAAGCACTGTCGGGAAATTGCAGAAGAAAATGCCAGAAATCAGGTTTCAACTGTCCTTATTGTGACTGTATTATCAAATATGCCAAACTCTTTCTCGTTTCGCTTTTATGTTCTCGCAACATCTAAGGTACGATTGCTGTGATATACATTGGCTTTTTGTGAATGTTAATCGACCGGTGAATATAGAAAATCACAGAAATCTGCAAAAACGCGGAGATCTTTCATCCTTGACAAATAAAGGACTGGCAACCTAAGCACTTCACTTCCAGATAACGTCAGAGAAGTGGCTTTATAAGTACAGGAATTGGGGTCAGAGGGGGGTGGGGAGCTCCAAATACAGTTTGTTACCATCTTCACCCTGGAGAAGGACACCCCAAACTGACACCCCATGGAGCAAAAAGAAGCAGAAGCGACCCGCCCTGCAGATCTACGATGACAGTCTCGAGCAGCTCGGCCCGCTCCCAGGAGCAGCTCACAGCACACCCGCCCATCCGTCAGGTACCAGCGCACAGATCTAGGTCACAGCCTCCACTCCCAAGCACAGGCCTGGTTGGATCCACAGAGGCACCCTGTGAAGGCTCCCTGAAGAATGGGAATAAATGCTTGGTGAGTGTGGCTCCCATCAGCTGTTGTCGCTGGTGCCTGTTGGGCTGTGACTAGTGGGGAAAGATCTCAAATTTATACTTTTGTTGTTGTTACATGTAATATTTATTGCGCGGCAGGCTTGGTGAAGTACCATATGGTGGAGTGAGAGGGAGACGGGGGGGGGGGGGGGGGGGGGGGTCGACTGCCTTGGCATTTAGTGGTGCCGATAGGAAGAACCACTCCCCTCGCCCTCCCAGCACACACATACACACACACACACACACCCACACACACGCGCGCACGCACAACAGGGCCATAGGCTGACCAAAATCTCAGGGGAGCATTATACATATAAAAGGATCCATGACTAGTAAGTAAAGGTACTAAGACTTGAAGATGATTGTAGCCATTTATAAACATGAGTGTGTCAATATATGGAATGACAAATAATATAAATGTTAAAACTTGACATTGTCATACAGCTTCTTCTTAGTAATAAATAAAAGCATTCTTTGAGATTCTCTGGGGGGAGCCCCACTCCTAGAGTAGAGGGCCCTGCACATCAACCTCTTCGACCCTTTCAACGGAGTGTGTAATAATGGCTATGACCACCATAAAGAAAATCTAGTTTTATATATAGTTGCTTTGTCCGATGAACGCTTAAATTTTAAAACCAAAACTATTAATTATCTAGATTTGATTATATCTTAACTACTGGTGCATGTATTAAGCATTTGCTCCTGCATAAAAGGGAATACTAAGTCAATTTAATAGGACCTGTTACTGCAAAAGCCTATGTATGGTGTCATAATGTTGACGTGCTTGCTTAGATTAATGTTGCATGTTTGCACTTCAAATATCTCACAAGTCAACCATTTAAAATTAAAGTTACTTTAGACTAAAGAAAGGTAGATTATAGCAATCAATCTAACATATTTTTCTTTTTGAAAAATGGTAGAATCTTAAAACCATCGGACTATGCAACTTAAAAGCGATGCTTTTTCTATCAAAATTACTATCTATTTGCCTACATACAGCAAAGTAATTAAAATCCTTTATATTTCACATATATTTTATGTCTTATTATTTCATGCTGTTGATTCAAAACGAGGCGATTTCAAAGCGACACCTTGGCCTCCAGCAGCATTTCAAAGTTTAGAAGCTTCGTTGCAAATGGTTGGACTTAGTAAATTAGCACCGGGGGGCGGGGGGGGACTGAAATAAGCTATGTTTAATATCACCGCATCCTGACTTTCACAGAATCGACCAGGCACTCAGCAAGTGCCCAGACACCAGCGCAGAATAAAGGCCTTGGAGTTTGTTTTTTTTTTAAAGGGAAAAAAAGAAAAAAAAAGAGGAACTTTCACACCGCGTTAAAACTGGGCAAAGAGGCTACTAAATCACACACATAAAACAAATTTTCATAATTATTTTCTGTTATTAAAGTTGCATTTTAATATAGAAAATCACTCATGAGAAGTTGAAACCAGATTGAATATATAATATTGATGTGTTTGTGGAGGCGGTTGAGAGGGTGGGTGTGGGGGTAAATAAATGGTCTACTATTCATAGAGAGCGTTCTGAAGCGAGCGTCCTACCATTAAACCAGTGTCAGGCTCAGATCATGGGTACTGAAAGTGTGGCACTATTATCAAATCAAAGTGGCAACAGGGGCATAAAAGTACATGAAAACAAACATTTTAAAACATTTGAACTCTTATTTGATACACTTGTCTTGCTTAACAGATTCATCAAATGTCATTCTTTCTGGCAAGAGCTTTGTATACAATGCTCTTGGCAAGTACGAACATCGGACACGATAGGTTATGCATAGAAGTGAAAACTTGCTATGTTAATAAGTTGGCTAAAACTTATTTATTTTGGCCACATCATTCGTCAGAGTTCAATATACCGTACATTGTTGGAAGGGAAGGTGAATGGCAGCAGAGGGAGAGGGAGACCAAGAACATCATGGTTTCCAAATATTTCACAGTGGACAGGCTTGAATTATTCACAGTCTATCAGAACAGCACACCATCAGGACAAGTGGAGAACCATTGCATCCAACCCTCGACTAGAGGACAGAACTATTGATTGATTGAAAAAGCCACACATCGAATGATAAAAGAATATACCAGTAAACCAAACACTTTTATCTCATTAATATGGAAATAAAATTTTTATTGAGTGGCTTCATAACAGAAAAAAGAGTGGTGTGAAAAGAGAGTGGTGTGATGATCTAAATGAGTGCTATTTTTAGCTCCATTTTTAAAGTTTTGTATCTGGCTACATCTGTACAGCAATGGGACCACAATGTCTGCTTTCTCTAGGCTACTAATTATCCCCTATTAGCAAGTAGCGTGTCAAAATGTTGAAACTGTAAGCTATTTAGTGGTTAGATGAATATTAAATGGGCAGGTACTGAACAGACCCATGATCTGAGCCTGACACACCAAGTAAACTCCCAGGTGCCTTTATGTGGGGATAGCTCCAATAAAAAGAAATGTTTAGTGGCGCGGTGAATACTGGGAAAACAAGCACATCGCCAACATGTATCAATTTAGTTATCTAGTAGTCTGCAGTGACCTCTCAGGGAAGGAGCCACATAGACAGGTAGGCGTGGATAGGGTGATGACATCAGGGAGCCTAGGTGGTTAGCACACTGGCCCGGAATGCAAGAGATGTGAGTTTGATTCCCGCTCTAGGCACAATATCTCCCATTTTCATCACCGCCATTATACTGGTTGCCGTGGCCAGGATCCTGTACAAAAGCTAAGAACTGTTGAACCTATCCTGTGTAACTGCATTGCCTGTATGTATGTAATTGTAAGCATTAAATGACCATTTAAAAGACTTACAATTCCAGTGTAGTAGTCTGCACTGACCTCTCAGGCAAGGAGCCGCAGAGACAGGTAGGAATGGGCCTAGATGGTGTAATGGTTGGCACACTAAACCCGCAATGCAAGAGATCTGGGTTCGATTCCTGCTCTAGGTGCAAAATTTCCCATTTTCATCACCCCCATGACAGTAATAAAACCATAAAGTCACGTGAGATATTACTTATAAGGCGCTATTGCTACATACATGTCTTTTGCGCTATATGTGGAAAGCGATCATTGCAATAGACCTTTTCCGTGGGGCATGCACTATGAGCAGCAACACGGAGTATGTGTTCTTGCCACTGCCACCAGAGGGCATTTTGGTGGTGGTGGAAATTCTTTTATAAAACCTTTTCCATATAGCAACATGCTGCTGTAAGAACAGTAGTTCTGCCACTGACGGCCTATGACGAGTTGGTGGTGAAAACCGCCTATTTTAAGTATTTACTTCGCTTTGTGAATGATGAACCAGGATTGCCAGGGTCCGCCCCCCCCCGCCCCGCCCTCCCGCCCCTTCCTCAGCCCTCACGCCCCGCCCCCAGCTCTGCCTCCACTAACGCCCGCCCTTCCACCTGCTTCGAATCGATTTTACCCATCCTTTTGTTGCGCGTGGAATTAAATGAATCACCCACACCCACTCACGTCTTGGGCAGATCCCAGACAGCGATGCAGCGTTTATCATCCCCTGACTGGTTGTTGTTTTACGTCCTGGCAATATCTAGGGTCATGCCAGGACGGGCACCGACTTGTGACAATGCACACTCATGGTGACTTTATAGTGTGCTCCACTGGAAAACCAGGAGGTTGGCACCATGACCTGTATAGCATTGTGACAGGGTACTTACTATATGGCATTGTAAGGGGGTACTTACTCTGTGGCATTGTGATTGGGGTACTTACTGTATGGCATTGTGATGGGGGTACTTACTGAATAGCAGTGTTATGGGGTACTTACTAGATGGCATTGTGATGGCTGGTACTTACTGTATAGCATTGTAAGGGGTACTTACTAGATGGCATTGTGATGGGGTACTTACTGTAGAGCATTGTGAGGGGTACTTACTAGATGGCATTGTGATTGGGGTACTTATTGTATGGCATTGTGATGGGGGTACTTACTGAATAGCAGTGCTATGGGGTACTTACTAGATGGCATTGTGATGGGGTACTTACTGTATAGCATTGTGAGGGGTACTTACTAGATGGCATTGTGATAGGGGACACCGGGTCCGCAGGGTTAGAATGAAGCGGATTGCACACACACATACACACACTTACACACTCACTCACCTACACACTCACACACACACACACACACACACACACACACACACTCACTCACTCACACACACACACACATACCTACTGCCTCCACCCGGCTGTCCCGGGAAGGGAAATGGTATTTAGGGTGCTGGAATGCTATCTAAGTCCCTAGACACCGTGTCAGCGTTAAGCCAGCCCGACCTACGCAAACCACAACCCACAAACCCTGATCTGTGGCCGGGATCAGCGAGCTCCCAGTACAGGGGCGCCGAGTAGGGGCCGGTCCCCCGTCTCACTCTGCGCCCCTGCTCGCCACTCACGCCAACAGCCCGGGCCCACGGTTCTGCCCTGGGACCCTCCTAGGGACACAGCTATTATCGATTCACTAACAATTTTGTCGAAGTAACATTGCAAGGAAATAATGTTATTCTCTCCAGCTTCTTGGTTAACGTGCATATTAAATAGATCTATGACCCCCAATAGCCGAGGTTTACTGTTGGTGCTGGGGGGGGGGGGGGGGGGGTCGTTAAACAAACAAACAAACAAAAATAAATAAATTAAATAGATGATTTCCACCACCAATCCACCCTTGGGCAGATGTAATGTGGGTAGCAGCTCACTGTGCAGCATGCTTTGTGAAAGGGGTAATAGTTTGAATCCCAGCCGAGTCAAACCAACGACTTATAAAATTGATACTTGTCGCTACCTAACCCTTAGTGCTCGGCATTAATAGGATGGCACAAGGACTGGTTGTCAGGGTATCTGGATAATGGAGCCTGAACGCGGCCCTGGTCTCCTATTGGGGTAGCACTACAAAGTTGCCATGAGTGTGCACTGTCACAATGTAAAAATATACGGATTTTCGGTTAAGAATTATATATTGGCAGAGAGCATTATTATTCTTGGATGTCGGAGTGGGACTTAAGTTATGTAAACTAAAAGTAACTAAAATCAATAGAATTCCACTCCCATGGTACATGATGCTGAGTGAGGTAAACTATATGTTATACATTATGAGTGGAGTTGATGGAAATGTATATGATGCCGAATGATGTAAACTATCTGTTATATATGATGTTTGGAGTTAATGAAAAGAGCTCCTTTGCAAGAAACAGTACATGATGATTGAAATGTTCTCTATGTGTTCATAAAGAATACAAAAGAGGAAAAGAATGATTTTTACTATATACAATATCTGTAACTGTTGCAAGATCCTGTCCACCCAGACCAACCTACTGCCTCCACCCGGCTGTCCCGGAAGGGAAATGGTATTTAGGGTGCTGGAATGCTATCTAAGTCCCTAGACACCGTGTCAGCGTTAGCCAGCCGACCTACGCAAACCACAACCCACAAACCCTGATCTGTGGCGGGATCAGCGAGCTCCCAGTACAGGGGCGCCGAGTAGGGGCCGGTCCCCCGTCTCACTCTGCGCCCTGCTCGCCACTCACGCCAACAGCCCGGGCCCACGGTTCTGCCTGGGACCCTCCTAGGGACACAGCTATTATCGATTCACTAACAATTTTGTCGAAGTAACATTGCAAGGAAATAATGTTATTCTCTCCAGCTTCTTGGTTAACGTGCATATTAAATAGATCTATGACCCCCAATAGCCGAGGTTTACTGTTGGTGCTGGGGGGGGGGGGGGGGTCGTTAAACAAACAAACAAAAATAAATAAATTAAATAGATGATTTCCACACCAATCCACCCTTGGGCAGATGTAATGTGGGTAGCAGCTCACTGTGCAGCATGCTTTGTGAAAGGGGTAATAGTTTGAATCCCAGCCGAGTCAAACCAACGACTTATAAAATTGATACTTGTCGCTACCTAACCCTTAGTGCTCGGCATTAATAGGATGGCACAAGGACTGGTTGTCAGGGTATCTGGATAATGGAGCCTGAACGCGGCCCTGGTCTCCTATTGGGGTAGCACTACAAAGTTGCCATGTGTGTGCACTGTCACAAGTCAGTACCCATCCTGATATGACCTTAGAAGCCTTCTAGTATGTAAAATAACAAACAAACAAACAAACAAAATGGTGTTATAGACGATTTCCATATCCACCACCAACCGACCTTTTCCTGGCAGTGGCAAAAACTAATATTGTGGGTAGCAGGTCAATCACTGCACATGCTCCATGGAAAAGGTATATTACAAAGTCTTCAGGGATGAAAGTGGTCTCCGGGAAGAACAGCGGAAATTCAGATATTCTCCCATAGGTTTAGCATTGTCAGGGAATCGCGGAAAATTCACGGAAGTCGGGTTTCATATATATTGGTATAATTAATACCCTGATAGTGCTGTGCTGTTTGAAGCACATATTAGTAGTATACGCTGATAGTGCTGCGCTGTTTGAAGCATTTATTAGTAGTATACGTTGATTTTGCTGCGCGATTGCAGTAGGGGGCTACAGGAAGAATCCCGGAAATCCGCGAAATCGCGGAGATCTTTCATCCCTGAGTCTTCTATTTTACAGTCTTAAAAAAAGAAGAAGAGGAAAATCAACTCCGTGCACCGCATTCACTCACAACCCATAACGTGACTATTCCTGTCCAAATGATCAGTGAACCCTTTGTGAAACAGACCCATGGAGAACAAGGATCCAGATGGAGGGCGAGGAAGATGGGAACGAGGCTGCTTGGTTATCACGGCGTCCCTGTAGGGGGCGTTGGTGCGGCGCGTGCGCAGATAACAACCGGAAGAAGATGAAGCAGCTCCGGACAGACATTCAACGAGCAAACACAGTCGCTCCAGGGTTTTGTGTTTGTTTTATGGTTAAAGCTAGCTGTTCATTTCCTTTTAGTCCTATTAGTATTACTTCAGTTGACTGAGATAACGTTAATAAAGTGATAGCGATTGTCAAATTGCATAACACATTAAATTAAGGATATATAAATGAACACCGCCTTTGTTAAAGTAGCATAATCCGATTGTTTGGAGTTTCTGCTATCTTTATGAAATAAACATTGATTGTTATAATTTACTTTATGTTATTTATAACCAGTATTCGAGCAACATGGCGGGACTGACACAGCCTTTAAAGCTGCATAGTCCGATGAAGCATCAAATTTTAAAAATAAAAACAATTATCTAGATTTGATTCTACATATCTAATTTAGATACTGATGCACTTATTAAGTATTTGTTGCCACATAGAAGGGAACACTGAGTCGATTTAATAGAACCTGTTACTGCAGAAGCCTATGGTACCAGAGTTTTGGCGTGCTTGCCAAAATTATTTTCACATTTTTTAATTTAAAATATCTCAAAATGTAGCCATTTCAATTAAAAGTTACTTCAAACTAAAGTAAGGTAGATTATAATGATCAATTTAATATATTTATCTCAGAAAATGTCAGAAACTCAAAACCATCGGACTTTAAATAAAACTCTTCTGACCTACTACATTCGATATAATATAAAATATATAGCATTATACATGACGTTATATACAGAGCTGCCAAGTAGATAATCGAGTGAGTGGAGACATCTCCTGAATTCACAAATTGTACATAGGGCGATTGGTTTGTTGTTGGGGAGTTTTACGTCCTGGCAACATCTAAGAACATATGATGAGTAAATAAGGAGAAATAGTGTGGCCGACGGGGGGGGGGGGGGGAAGGTGTGGGAGCGGGGTAGAAAAAAAGGGATACAAAATGGTGCATTCTGGTACATCTTAATGAAACATAAACGTTTAATAAACAAAGGAAAAAAGCTCAAATGATTTTTCGGTGGGAGATAAATTAAAAGCGGGAAATCTGGAGATTGGGGTTATTTTGGTATATTTTTGGGAGATCTGCCAAATGATGAGACTTGACACCTGTGTGTGTGTGTGTGTGTGTGTGTGTGTGTGTGTGTGTGTGTGTGTGTGTGTGTGTGTGTGTGTGTGTGTGTGTCTGTGTTTTTGTGTGTGTGTCTGTGTGTGTGTCTGTGTGTGTTTTTGTGTGTGTGTGTGTGTGTGTGTCTGTGCCTGTGCCTGTGTGTGTGTCTGTCTGTGTGTGTGTGTTTTTGTTTGTTTGTTTGTTTGTGTGTGTGTTTGTGTGTGTTTGTGTGTGTGTGTGTTTGTGTCTGTGTGTGTTTGTGTGTACATTTATATATAATTATATATAATTATAGCCAGCATACATGTGAGCTGGTTAGCATTTAGATAGCTGGGTTCTGCCTCTCAAGGTCAATATTCCCCTATGCTCAGCTTTCAGTCCGCTTCTCACCCAGTGTGTGCTTCGACTATTCCACATTCCAGTGAGGCGTTCTTGTGGGTATGTCCCCTCATAGCAGTTCCCAGAACACAGAGAGTCGGGTGATGGTCTGGGGGATCGAGGGTGACAGTCCCAGCAGCGCTCCGTCACTGATTGCACACAGGCAGAATTGCAATCGAGGCTAAGAAGATGGCGGGCACAACTAAGATATGGTCCCACAGGGCCGTCGACAGCCATCGACAGACGGAGAACACGAGTCAATTTACAACGTTCAGACTAGACGCTCTCCGCCTTCCATGCACTTTTAGAATTTAAAAACCTCAGTTTCAATTCCCTAGTCTCTCACTGCTGAAATCATAGCTCGGAATCAACATTGAACGTTTGTTTTTTATTGTTTTACATCCCAGGAACATCTCTATTACCATATCAGAATGGGAACCGACTTGTGAGAGTTTGCACTGATTGTGACTTTATAGTGCTGCCACATTGGGAGACCTGGCTGTCCACACCATGACCCGATATCCCACAGTCATTTTATCCTGATACTGTGCGAACCACTCCGTGTCCTATCCTATTAATGCCAAGCGCCAGGCTAGGTAGTGAGAAGTATCAATTATATAAGTCATTGGTTTGACTCAGCTGGGATTCACACTCCTGAATTTCCACAAGGAAAGCCTGCGCTCTACCGATTCGGCCACCGCTCTACTGATTCGGCCACTGCGTCTGACAACATTAAACGCCCTCTAATTCCCATTTAATGCTAATATTTAGATCTAAATTTTAGTTATCTCCACACCATTTAATGTTTCCGTTTGCTTTGTTTTAAGGATTATCCTCGTTCAACATAGAAAACCTGTATGGCACATGTGCATGCTTTTGGAGGCAGCCTCCAAACCATTTCCCCAGTGTTATATTATGACGTCACGACATACTGCATGTATAGTGAACATCTTCATCTGAGGACATTTGGCTTGTACTAAAGTCATAAGCATAAACAGCACAGCAACGAGCGCATTTGAACTCGCACCAGTGCATTTGAACACACATGTGTGTGCTGGCTAACCGGAAACAATCCTGACTCTTCTCGTCTTAGGGTTAGGGCTGGGATTAGGGTGTGTATGCTCAATGAAACACAGTGGGGACCTGCGTCTCCACCTTTCTTCACTGTTCACCTTCTCGCTCAAGTAGGACTGTCATACTCATGTCGTGGGGGCGATGAAAACGGAAAATATTGTGCCTAGAGCGGAACTCGAACCCACATCTCTTTGCATTCCGGGCCAGTGTGCTAACCATTACACCACCTAGGCTCCCTGATATCACCACACTACCCACGCCTACCTACCTATGTGCTCCCTTGCATGAGAGGTCAGTGCAGAGTACTACACTCGTCCCCCTGGAATTGTAAGTATTTTAATGCTTACAATTACATACATACAGGAAATGCACTAACACATACATACACATGGTAGGTTCAACAACCATACAGCACATAGCTTGAACAGGATCATGGTCACGGCAACCAGTGTCATGGAGGATGGTGAAAATGGGAAATATTGCGCCTAGAGCGGGACTCAAACACACATCTCTTTGCATTCCGGGCCAGTGTGCTAACTATTACACCATCTAGGCTCCCTGATATCACCATACTACCCATGCCTAAATAGATGTAGGCAGTAGGGCAGTTTTGCTTTGGTGGTCACTCTTTGTAGCTCATTTTATCCCCAAAACAGATGACATTAATTATTAACGCGCTTCTTTAGAGATAAATAGGAAATCAGTGGGAATGCAGCTATACGGAATTGGAGTAAAAGTATGAGCCAAGCCAAAATGCAATGTGTGACCATTATTCAGCCGGAGACCTCTCCATCAGCTGCCCACGCCGGCCGGGGACCTCAGACACATTAATCCCGACCTCCAACACGCCCTCTATTACCTCACACAGAGCACGGATTCAAAGCGGCCATCTCCACGGATCCGCACTGTGAGGGGAGCCCAAACACACTCTATTATCGCCCACCATTGGCGCCCTCTGCAACCACCCCTTGAGGATTGCCTCAGAGGGACTCGCTGCGAGTGGTTCAAAGCCCTTCACTGGTACCGGGTGGCTAGCTCCTCGCCGCCGGGAGCCGCCGGCTACCAGCGGAGAGGGATTGCCTCATCTGGACCGCCATAATGAGGTAATGGGGGCGAGGTGGCAAGGGCGGGCCGTGCTTCATGAGGGGCCAACTCAATATAGTGGTCCCCATAATTTGGGCAGTACCGGTACAAGCCGCTAGGAGGCGATAATACATTGGGAAGCGGGTGGGGGTGGGTGAAGGGGGGCGAGAAGGGGGAGTGGGGCAGGGTGGAAGGGGGACAGGAGAGGGGAGAGGGGTGAGGGGAGAGGGGAGAGGGGAGGTGATAGGGGAGGGGAGAGGGGAAAGGGGAAAGGGGAGGGGAGAGGGGAAGGGGGAAGGGGGGAGGGGGGAGGGGAGTGTGAGGAGAGGGGGAGAGGAGAGGGGGAGAGGGGAGAGAGGAGAGAGGAGAGGGGAGAGGGGAAGGAGGAGAGCGAGGGAGAGAGCGAGGGCGGAGAGGGAGGGGAGGCATAATGCCAGAGCTCTCTCCCGCTGGTATTAACTATTATTAAGCAGCTATTAATGGATATAGGGCTTTAGGAGAGAGCTCGATCAATACCCATCTGGGATGTGTATTCATCGGGAACAATACAAGAGAGAATAAAACTACAAGTTAGGAAAATGCACTTTGTTTTCAAAATGGTCGCAAGGATGTCGGCAACCATCACTTTAGTCGCAAGGAGGTCGCCGGTAAGTGTGGTCCAAAGTGGTCGCAATCCGTAGTGTGACTGGGGCTTAAGGTAAACACCACCACAAGGTAACGCATTTATCAACTTGTAGTATGCGGTGAAAGTTGTGTATTTATAAACTCACTAAGCCATGAGCAGTTTTGTTCCAGTGATATATCATACAAGGCGCTCTGCATCATGCGTTGCTTACTAAACCCGCCATCTTGGGTTTCGTTCGAATTGGCTTTTTTTGCTTTTTTTAAAAAGTACCAGTGCTTTAAATATGAATCAACACACACCACCAGCATCGTCTAATGCTCACCTGTGACCTGTACTTTTCAGACAACATAGACTGTACTCCATAGTGTTGCATGCAACTTCTACTGTTCCAATTCCAACTCCTATTTCACAACTGTTTGAAAGCACTGAGTACCCTTAAAAAAAAAAATTATATCTCATAGCAACATCATAGCCTATTTGAAATCACCATGACTGATGAAGAGGTCAGTTTCACCTGGTAACTGGTAAAGTAAATATAAATAGTAAACAAACGGTTGCTAGTTACATAGATTAACACCACTGTATTGTCACAGGCATGGCTTATCACGTTCTTCCAGCATCCATGCTGCAGATCACGTTCTGATTATTTTGTATGTGTTTAAATTAAGTTTTTAATTGATGTAATTTTATATAACGAGGATACTACGCTGCCCCTCTAGACTTATATACAACGATCAAGGAAGTCTGGCTATACTCTATCCTCTAAGTATGACAGAACCGGTTGGGTTTGAAGGCCAAGAGGAGATTAGGCGTGGGGTGGGGACCTGCTGCCGTGAGCTCTTTCATCTGAGTGCGGCCTTTTTGGTCTGGGTCCGTATTAGATTAAGATTCATCCCACCCGGAGTAGAGGTTGGTTTTGTTTGTTTGCTGTTGTTTCATGTCCTAGCAACATCCAAGATCATATCAGGATGGGTACTGACTTGTGACAGGGCGCATGAATTTATAGTGCTGCCCCACTGGGAGACCAGGCCACCAGCACCATGACCTGATATTCCACTCAGTCACATTATCCTGACACTGAGCCAACCAGTCCTTGCCCTATCCTAATAATATTGAGCATCTGGCTAGGAGCCAACAAGTATAAATTTGTAAGTCATTGGTTTGACTCGACCAGGGTTTGAACCCACGAACCCATGGGTTCGGATCTCCCCATCTCCCAAAAACAGGAGACGGATGCTCAACTCATTCGGCCATCCCGTCTGGATGAAGAGTAGAGATGAAGGACAACATACCCTAAAAACTGATATGGCGACCCGGCAAATAAGTCGAGGTCGATTTTTGACTAGACATATTTACTGGCGAACTGATAGCGAAAAGGTCGGAGATATGATGCGCGCATTAGTCGAGGTACTTCTGAGAACTTCCCTTATTTAAACAAAATAAATCAAATCGACTTCACCATGTTTTTTTTTTCATGGTAGTCCAAATCTGAGCAAAAACTGTCTTGATATGAATTACCTTAACAAGCTGTGAAGTTGCTGGTTTCAGCATGCAATGTTTATCTATATTGAAGTAGAGTTGATGAAATGAGAGAGAATGGAAAAAAATTAAATGGCAACCACTGAATGCTTGCTGACAATTCGAATTTTAAAGTAAAATAAACTACACAATTTCTTCAATTATTCGCCCCATAAGTAATGGGCTACATGAGATGAGTATGTGAATAATATATTTAGCATATTAGATTGGAAATTCATCTAGTTATGTCAATAGCCCAGCCTTCCAACCCGTGTTCTGATGTGTCAGAGAGACGGTGCTGCGGAAGTAACTCGGTTTGTATAAACTCATGTGACTTTGATGCTTTTCCTGGTGGCTATAAAACAAGCTTATGCTGATGTATGAACTGATGATAACTTGGAAACAATACCATGGAAATTGGTTAGTAATAACTAATACGAGCCCAGTTAAGTATGATATTAACCCCAATAGCATAGCTCCATCACTCACAGTACTGTATTGTTTGTTACCACGCCATGCATTTAGCATTAAGTACAGTGAAACCCGATTATAATGCGCCCCGATTTAACGCAAATTCCGATATAATGCGATGATTCACTACACCCAGAATTCTTTAATTCAAAGCTAATTCAGTAAACTGAAACCCTATTTAGCGCGAGCCTGATTTTTTTCCTGATTGTAGTATATGGACCTGAACGATCGCGTTTTAACGGGGTCATACTGTACTAAAGTGTCAACTACTTTCACACATAAAGCTGCATAATCCTGACGAAGGTGTCAACATTTCTAAACCAAAACACTTACCATACAAGTTACACACTGCAAATCAATTTGACACATGATAGGCCCAATGTAAACTAACGTGGCATACAGCTAAAATTATGCAAATTAATGTGACATACACGTTACACACTGTGGGTCAACTTGACACATGATCAGCCCAATGTAAACTAATGTGGCATACAGCTAAAATTATGCAAATTTATGTGACATACACGTTACACACTGCGGGTCAACTTGACACATGATCAGCCCAATGTAAACTAAAGTGGCATACAGCTAAAATTATGCAAATTAATGTGACATACACGTTACACACTGTGGGTCAACTTGACACATGATCAGCCCAATGTAAACTAATGTGGCATACAGCTAAAATTATGCAAATTAATGTGACATACAAGTTACACATGCGGGTCAACTTTACACATGATCAGCCCAATGTAAACTAATGTGGCATGCAGCTAAAATTATGCAAATTAATGTGACATATTTACAAACAGCAGATCAACACCATATATGAGCAACCCAGTAATATGGCATACAGCTAACATAATGTACATTAATTTCTGTGACAATAAAGAAATTGTGAATAAAAAAAAGTCTAAATGACAAAATAAAAACATAATGGACACTTAATGTCACATAACTGAGACGTACATCTAGGACCATGAACTAACTAACACATTAATGTGATGAAGTGATTAGAGTTAACCATGTCCAATTGACGTAAATGCAAATGGCTACTCCGTGCAATTAGCGTAGTGCATAAATAATACTTACAAATTAACATCTGTAACCATGTGACTTAGCGGTACTTAATCATCGATTGCGCACTAAATACTAGATAAATCCCGGGGTCTGGATGTCGTCTGCTTTAATCAATTAACGGTGCCTGGGTGGCCAACACACCCTCACCGAAAACCGCTAAATTAATTAAAAGATAACTTTGTGGAAAACAAAGTGCAAGCACAGCAGCACACAGCTATTTATAATAGTGCCTGTCAACAAATTACAGCTCTGCATTCAGACCAATGTCGTCATGACAGCAGGTGTTCTGTCATCGAAAGGACAATCAAATCAGACAAACAGTTTGCACATTAACAAATTGTTCACACATGGCAGAGATTTTGGCCCGTTTTGGGCGTTGCTGCAGACAGGTATTACTACATTGAAACAAAGAATAGGATGGCAATGTTTTGCACATTCATATAACTGCGTTCTACCCCCTAAACATGTCTACCCTACCCTCCAATCTGTTCCACAACATTCAAAGGTGTTTAAGTTCGTTTGCTGCTGGTTTTACGTCCTGGCAGCACTTAAGGTCATATCGGGATGGTCACCGACTTGTGAGAGTGCGCACTCATGGTGATTTTACTTTATTGTGCTGCCCATTGGGTACCAGGCTGCCAGCACCATGACCTAATTTCCCAGTCAGTCACATTATCCTGATGCTGCACCAGCCAGTTATTGCCTTATCCTAGTAGTGCCAAGCGCCAGGCTAGGTAGTGATAAGTATACATTTTATAAGTCATTGGTTTAACTCGGCCAGGATTCAAAGTCCCGACCCTCCACAGAGGAAACCTGCGCTCTACAGAGTTTTAAATTAAAATAAAACGGTGTGATGAATTGTAAATAAATGTCAGAGCTTTAATTGAATCTTTCAATTAAATTTACGTCGGTGGGTAATTTTTCTTTAGTGAATATAGAATGGATGCTACTTAGTAAAACTGTTCTTCCCCTCCCCACACACACATACACAGACAGTCACAGACAGACACAAACACACACACACACACACACACACAAACTAATCACGGCCGTTTTTTGTGTGTTTTGTGCGTGTTTATTTATTGATTGTTTTTGTTTTGCGTGAGCACGTCGGCAACAGTGTTGGTACGCTTACAGGGCGGGCACCACGTAGGCACGCTTACATCACCTCAGATGTTGCTAGGATGCTAAACCCCACTTACCCATTGATCTTAACCTACGGCCTAAGTAAATTAAGGTGGTTTGGCCTAATATGGCCTGATGGGATCGATCCCTCCGTCTGCTACTGCAGCACCGCCGCGTGTTCGTGCCCTGCGCCCCACTATTCGGCCAGTTCACACCGGGTTTACAAGCTTTGTAACCGGTAATACCCCTGTCACACTACGACGTAACGAGCCAACGTGAGCCTAACGTGATGATTTTTCGTCATTACGTTGCCGTACGTTGGGTCACGTTATGATGACGTCATAATGACGTTAGAGTGACGTCGAGCTACGTCATGTTACGTTGGCGCGCGTCGAGGTTTTGAACCTGTTCAAAACTTTCGACGTATCTCAACGTGAAGCCGTTATGTTGGGATGACGTGACAATGACGTTAGGTTGACGTTCCGCGATCGTTATAGCAACGTAAATGACATTAGAGTCACGTTATGTCACGTCAGACCGACGGCCCGGGTGGGAGCAACGTGTGGGCAGCGTTTTGCACGTTACGGTCACGTTACGGTCACGTTACGGTCATGGTTACGGTCACGTTAAGGTCACGTTACGGTGGCGTTACGGTCACGTTACGGTGGCGTTACGGTCACGTTACGTCCACGTCGCACCCGTTACGGCGACGTTACGCTCACGTTACACTAACGCCTGGTCACGTCGCCAATTACCCCTCCCACCTAACGTTGTCACGTTACAGCTAAGGTCACGACGTATACCCACGTTACTTTCACGTTACGCTCACGTCCACAATTTGCATATTACGCCGATAACTTCGACGTGATATCATTATTTTCACGTTGTGGTTACGCTGACGTAGTCACGTCGTAGTGTGACAGGGCCATTAGGCAGTTAGCCTAGCCAGAGACTAGTATTAAACTGATCAACCCATACCCATGTTGTTCTTTGTCTTCCAGAGCGTAGCCTAACTTTATATTGTCATCACCCGCCTACCACAATATCCTGACATATCAGGTGTCGCATCATACTTCATCGGAAGGACAGCAACATGAAACAAAGACGAGTTTGTACACTGAAAAAGAGTCCGTCACAGGATATTGAAGTTTGGGTACAATAATGCCAAAGCTATGAAATAGTATTCCAAGGAAGATTTCAGCAGATGCACAATGAACATTCATATCAGTCATGAGATTAAATCTGGTTGAGGTTCTTAATAGCTGCACATCACATCAAGGCCTAACAAATCAGTATAAAGAAACGCTCAATTCATCTCGCCCTTAATGGTGGAAACTGGCTGAGTGTGAATTTGACATTTGTGTCCACATTATTACGATTCAGGCGTGGAAGTCCATCGGTGTTCAACTGGAACACCTTAGTCGCGGTTCAGTGAACAAGCCCATTATGTCTGTCCTCCTCAGCCCTTTCATGCTTGTTTTTAAAGATCTTGCACAACCCCTAATCAGGTATTCACCCAAGACCTAGTGCACAGACCGACTCCGCGTAGCTCATGCCATGGTAAGGTCACAATAAGGTCAAGTTAAGGTCACTCGTGCGGGCCGGTTTGTTGGCTACTGACCAAACTCGGTATGAGGGGAAATGCCAGAGTTGATCGATCTCTGATAAATCGGTGATGGCCAATCGACATATTGACCTACATAGCGTGCTTGCATGTCCGCCGCTACGTGTGTTGACTCACGTGATTATATGTATGTATGTGTGTGTGTGTGTGTGTGTGTGTGTGTGTGTGTGTGTGTGTGTGTGTGTGTGTGTGTGTGTGTGTGTGTGTGTGTGTGTGTGTGTGTGTGTGTGTGTGTGTGGATGTGTGCGTGTGTCTGTATGTGTGAGTCTGTGTCTGTGCGCGTGCGTGCGTGTGTCTGTGGCTGTGCGCGTGCGTGTGTCTGTGGCTGTGTGCGTGTGTCTGTGGCTGTGCGCGTGTGTGTGTGTATGTGTGTACCTTGTGGTAGGTTTGTGTGTCGTTTCACGTCCTGGAAACATCTAAGGTCATATCAGGATGGACACCGACTTGTGACAGTGCGCACGACCAGACGGGATGGCCGAATGAGTTAGAGCGTCCGTCTCCCATGCTGGTAGATCGTGGGTTCGAACCCTGGTAGAGTCAAACCAATGACTTAAAAATTTATACTTGTCACTTCCTAGCCAGGCGCTCGGCATTAATAGGATAGGGCAGGGACTGGTTTGCTCATTGTCAGGATAATGTGACTGAGTGGGATATCAGGTCATGGTGCCAGCAGCCTGGTTTCCCAGTGGGACAGCACTATAAAGTCACCATGAGTGCACACTGTCACAAGTCGGTACCCATCCTGATATGACCTTAGATGTTGCTAGGATGTAAAATAATAACAAACAAAACAAACACTCATGATGACATTATGCTCAGTACTGCCCCACTGGGAGACCAGGACACCTGCACCATGACCTTATATCCCACTCAGTCACATTATCCGGACACTAAGCTAACCAGTCCTTGCCATATCCTAATAATGCAGAGTGCCTGGCTAGAAAGCAACATGTATCGATCTTTAAGTCATTGGTTTGACTCGACAGGGGTTCAAATGAACCGATGGGTTCGGATTCCCCGATCTCCCAAAACAGGAGAAGGACTCTCAATTCATTCGGCCATCCCGTGTGGTATGTATTTATGTGCGTCTGTGTATGTGTGTATTTAGGTAGGCCCTACGTTTGGTCTTCGGGAAACATGTGTTATAAATGTTTTCAAAGCAAGTTTAAAGAATAGGATAGTGCCTGGAGGGATAACCACCCCACTTCCAGGGGTGTAAGCATGCCAGGTGGCAGCAACAGTAACTCAGAACACACGTATTGTGATGGCTGTTTCTTGTGGGAGAATGACACTGCGTGATATAACATCCTTAGGACTATTCCAGAAATCATTGCGTATCTATGGGGAGGAGGGGGGGGGGGGGAGGCGCGAAGCAATTAATTATCTGTTCACCAACACCCGCACTACATTTTTTTTTTTTCATTTTTTTTTTAAAATCAAGCCAACACCCATCTTTTAATTTCTTTAATTATTTTATTATTATTTTAAACACATACTGGCTGATATTTTAATTATCCGAATACAATAATATTTCTTCAGGCTTATTAAAAGAACAAGTTTGAATAACTGTTTGATGTATGCATCTGCCGTGTGAATTCTTATTCTTATTATTTTAAATAATATTCTTAATATTATTCTTATCATTCTTATTAGTACATAAAGGTCTACTTGCAATTGGTACTAATAAAATAGTTAGCTCTATGTTCGATGATAGAACAAAATTAAGACAACAGCACGAACCACTAATACATTTATTTACTTTCCAAATTTAACATCCACCATCCACACATATTCATGTATGTTGATACCTTACCATGCACATTTATAACAAAAATTATAAAAAATAAATAAATAAATAAAATAGCCGGGCGTGGAATAATAGTCCTTAGTATTTTCCACCAATCTTTCAGCCAATCACTACCAGTAACCTGACCAGTCTCTAACACACAAGTCCTCAGAAACCTCCCACGGGCAGCCCAACTCAACCCCCTGGTCCCTGTGGTGTATCGAATTACTCAGAGAGCACTTACCTGCTGCTCACGGTATACAGTGTCACACGTGTCCCGAAGGAAGGAAGGAAAGGCGAAGAGAACCACCCATGCCTGCCATACACCTGCCGAGCTTTGCAACTACCGGCATGTTCAAAAATCTAAGTGCGATGAAGTATCAAATTTTCAAAACTAAAACAATCATCTAGATTTGATTCTACATATCTAACTTAGTTAGATACTGATACAGTTATTTAACAATTGTTTCTGAATAGAAGGGCCAATTTAATAGAACCTGTTACTGCAGAAACCTCATGATGTGATACTTTTGGTGTGCCTGCCAAAACTAATTTGATTATATTTGCACTTCAAATAACTGAAAACTTAGCCATTTACTTAAAGCTACTTAAACTAAAGTTGTTTTACGTCCTAGCAACATCTATGGTCATATCAGGACGGGTACTGACTTGTGACAGTGCGCACTAATGGCAACTTTATAGTGCTGTCCCACTGGGAAACCAAGATGCCGGCACCATGACCTGGTATCCCACTCAGTCACATTATCCTGACACTGAGCACACCAGTCCTTGCACTGTCCTAAGAATCCCGAGCACTGGGCTAGGAAGCGACAAGTATCAATTTTTAAGTCATTGGTTTGACTCGACCAGGGTTCGAACCCACGACCCCACGATCTACCAGCAAGGCAGACGGACGCTCTAACTCATTCGGTCATCCCGTCTGGTCTCTCTTAAACTAAAGTAAAGTAAATGTATTTGTCTCAGAAAAATTATAAAAACTCAAAATCATAAGACTATAGAACTTTAAAATGAATGCTACGTTGAGTTGAGTTTTATTTAACCACCAATATGTAGTAAGGCTTCCCGAAGGAGTGATCTTCCAGCCAAGCAATCAATGTTACATTAAATTAAAGTTCATACCTATGCAAAATACATTGTTGCAACAAATCTGCAATTAAAGGTTTTACCAAGAATCAGACATTTTCGATGACGAAATTCATCAAAAAGTTTTCAACATGTTCACAAAGAATATTACTTTCCCAGAGCCCAATCCCTCCCCAAAATACACACCAACGTTTGATCACAGAACATGATAGCTCAAAAGATAAACACCCACAAAACAATAACATTGACATTTCATTAAACCATAAATAGTCATATATGTGTCAACAATATTATACACCTTGACCGGAGCCCCCCTACATTTTGAGGCCCTGAAAACGTTGGATAGCCCCAAAGAGTATTGACGCCTCACCACCAAGTATCGGTCCCCTCCATGCGGCATATACTATATGCACGACCCACTGATAACCCTGGTCACGTGATGGTTGAGGTCCCTCTAATTGAGCCACACACATCGACCCCAGCTCTCCAGTAGACCTCCATACCCAATAGACATAGATCCATATCGTTATCAGTTCGCTGTTGGAATTTTGCATCCTGGTTACATATGATGTCATATCAGGACGGTACCCACTTGTGGCGACTTTATAGTATTGCCCCACTGTGAGACCAGGCCACCAGCACCATGACCGGATATCCCATTCTCCCTGTAAAATAGTTCCCTTCCACCCCCTTGCAGATCGTAAAAGGCGACCAATGGGGTGACTTGTTTACCTTGAGTCGTGGCTTGTGTCAGTGGAGGAAGGGATCCTGGTGCATGAGGTCTTCAGGGAGCTTTGGCTTCTTGTCCACGAATACTGCACTTTGGCCTCGACTTCACCTAGACGAGAGGTTGGACTGGCCCGATCCAATCAATCGGCTGGTCACGCCAAGCCCTAGGAGTAGAACTATGAAGAGTTCATTCTTCACTACTCCTAGAAGGCGGTGGCTAGGGTCAATCTGGTAATGATCTACATTTCTGGTACCATTACTTGAGTATATCACCCTTCTATCCCTGGTGTGCAACTGCTGGGTATCCGCAGCTCTGCACACACCCATATGGGGATCCATGGTGGGTAGGGAGCAAGGGTGACGAATATTAAAGAACTAAAATATGGATAACAAAAAAAAAAACTCAGCCTGGGAAAAAAACAACAGACAGACTCGGACTCCGATTTGGAAACCTCAACGCAATGGCCTAGATCCATAATGATTGAATCTAGTGTACCCGACAAACAAATTACAAAACTCTCCCCTTTTGCCATACAAAAGGGCATCATGGGGATTGCTGGCTCGGTTCAAAGATGTAAAGAAACTGTGGACTGGCCACATTCTTGTGGAATGCGTGAAGAAGGCTCATGCGGACAATCTGCTATGTGCAAGCACGCTAGCGGGTGTCGCCATTAAAGCCTGTCCTCATCGTACACTGAACTCTAGTAAGGGAGTGATCCATAATAGAGATTTGGATGATTGCGATGAGGATAAAATCGTGCAGGAACTTAAATCCCAAGGTGTATTGAACGTTCGACGAATAGTGATTAAGAAGGATAACAAGTCCATAAAAACAAGGACGTACATCCTCATGTTTGATACACTGGTTCCGCCCAAGAATCTGAAAATTGGATACCTCAGCTTGGCAGTGGATTTGTTTATACCAAATCCGCTCCGCTGTTTCTGATGCCAGAAATTCGGTCATGGCAAGGATTCATGTCATAACAAAACAACATGTTTCCGATGCAGCCAGAAGGGTTATGATGGCACTGCGTGTCATAACAGGCAAAATGGTGCAATTGCCTGGGTGACCATATGGCCGCATCAAAAGACTGTCCTGTTTGAATAAATGAAAAGACAATTCATCATGCAAAGACGGAGAATGGGCTGAGCTATCCAGCAGCTCGGAGGATGGTTGAAGGTAAGACACCTTCACCAACCACCAAGAGATATGCTGCGATTGTCAAGCCTACAAACAAGTCAGTCGACTGCTAGACTGAATTAACGTGGTTGACTGGGTAGAAGCCCAAGGTTGTACCCCCAGCTCGTCATCTCATGATTGAGCCGACAAAGAAAACAACGTCGGTGCAAACGCCTAGGATTTCGGATCGTAGTCCGAGTCATCCGAAAAGTGCACAATCTTAAAAAGAAAAACAATATTTTTTGTTTTGGGCAGAGTCCCGAAAGGGTCTCTGTCCCTAACACAAAACAAATTCCAGGCACTGGAAGATATACAGATGGCTAAGGCCCGTTTGGAGGCTTAGGCATGGATTTGGATGTGTTGGAGGATGCCAAGGTCCCAGAACATCTCCCATGGTCGTTAAGGAAGCCATCGGTTATCCTTCGACTTGCGGAACTGAGGAAGTGTAGGCCACATCTGCTTGAATATCAAAGACTACATGCAGAGCTTCAAAACCAGTTTGAAGACCACCTCTCCATACACACTGATGGTTCCAAAGATCAAAGCCGGGTAGCTGCTGCAGCAGTTTGCCAAGGGAAAAAATTTGGCATTCGCATGCCCGATCAGAGCTCGATTTTCACTGCAGAAGCCCGAGCACTCTACCTTGCATTGAAGTGTCGAGATTTCCAACCACACTAACTATGTTGTATACAGTGGTTCGTTCTCCTGCCTCCAGGCTGTTGCTGGACTGAAAATAGACCCCCCTATGGTGGCAAAGGTCATTTATAAAATGAACCAACTGGCAACAGATGGATATGACATCCACCTGTGCTGGGTACCGGGCCATGCCGGCATCCGAGGAAATGAAAGAGCTGATCGGGCTGCGAAGAAGGCTCTGAACTGTGATATTGAGTCGTGTTTGATCCCTCACTCTGATCTGAAACCACTAATAGCCCCCCACATCAAATCCAAATGGCAACATGAGTGGGATGAAAACATCAATAAACTGCAAGAAATTGAACCATCTGTGGAAAAACCACCACATACCCACACGGGAGTTTGGCGGGACAAAGTGGTCCTTAGCCGCTGCTGTATTGGCCACTCGCGGCTTACACATGCTTTTCTGTTCAAGGGGGACCCTCCCCCTGAATGTATTGGGTGTCAGTCCCCACTTACACTCAAACACATTTTATTAAGTTGTGTCGATTTCTTGGCCCTGCGCCAACAGTGTTACACTGCAAGCAGCATGCGTGACCTTTTCACGAAATTGAAGCAAGAAAATATTTTAGCCTTTTTAAGGGCAGCTGGTTTATATCATCACATATATCACATATGGTCCTTTAAACCAATTACATCAATTGAGCTTCCCCCCATGAATGTGACAGCCCTTCAATGGTAGAGCATCAACCTGGTCCATCTCTCCGTGACTCGACCTACCTACTGGAGAGGCCAGTCATGTCGGGTAGGCGTGCACTTGATCAACTACAGGATGGCACCCTCTTTTCAGGCACTTCTCTAACCCTCCCACCCACTCCCAAATGGAAATTAAAGTGGGGCACCGCGGTTACACAAACTGTATATTACATTATATTCATGAGCCTAAACGAGTGGCATCGCCAGCTGACTGATGGGGTGAAAGATTGCTTAGTTGGTTGTCGGAGTTTTACGTCCTGGCAACATCTAAAGTCATATCAGGATGGGTACCGACCTCTGACAGTGCACACTCATGGTGACTTTATTGTGCTGCCCCACTGGGAAATCATGCCGCCAACACTATGACCCAATATCCCACTCAGTCACATTATCCTGGCATTGAGCTAACCAGTCCTTGCCCTATCCTATTAATGCAAGCGCCTGGCTAGGACGTGTAAAGTATCAATTTTTAAATCAGTGGTTTAACTTGACCGGGAATTGAACTCCCGATCTCCCGCACCAGAGGCCTACTCTCCCGATTCGGCCTCCGCCCCAGGCGGATGGGGGGTGGGCAACAGACAAGCAAGTCCTATGCTATCAAGTTATATAAGCACTACACTGATTATGTAGCCCAAATAGAGATAGTAACTAATTTAGATATGGGTACAATTTGTTGGGTTATTTTTGTGACGGTGTATTTATGCTGCCCATAACGGTTAAGGCAAATGACTTGTTTTGGCCACTAGCCAGTAACAGTCTCGTTATTCCCCTTGTTCTGTCAGTTTCAGCTGTTGTATAACTCACATAAGCATATGCTGTTAACGAAATGGAATTTGTCTACCTGGACCATATAGGTCAAGAGCAGAGATCTCGTATTAGTTGGAGGTGTGCGCGTGGGGGGGGGGGGGGGGGGGGAGCTATGTGGACAGTTACCAGCCATAGTATATAGTACCTAGTACATCACCTTAGAATAGTGTGTCGGTGAGAATTCTCTATTGAATTTACATTATTATTTTTGTTATTGCTATTATTATTATTTCACTAAAGCAAGTAAAGTGCGCAATATGGCGGCAAAGTGGCACAACTTGAAAAGGTGTGTGGGGTGGGGTGGGGTGGGGTGGGGTGGGGGTAGGGGGAGTTTCCTATGACTTGAAATAGAAGCTGATTGGCTGAGGCACTGCCGGCGTCTGTGTGTAGCCGTGACGATACAGCAAACCTGGCAGTAAGCCACACACCATCTGCCTGTGCCACCGGACGACGTGACCGAATAGGTAGAGCGCAGGCTTCCCGTATGGAAGTTTGGGAGTTCAAATGCCAGCCGAGTCAAACCAATGATTTATCAAATTGACACTTATCGCTACAGGTCTGGCGTTTGGCATTAATAGGATAGAACAAGGACTGGTCAGCACATTGTCAGGGTAATGTGACTGTGGGATATCGAGTCATAGTGCCGGCGGCTTGGTTTCCCAGTGGGGTAGCACAATGCACTTGCTGTTCAGACCACACTTCGTCCACACCTCTTCTATCTCCTCTCCGCTGGCCCCCGCACCGCCTTGATGTCTGAAAAGAGTTACAGAAGAGGGAGCCGGCTGGCATTTCACTTTCTACCTCATATTCCGTCCGTGTCTCCGGCTCGCCGACTGGTCACCACAGAGCAAGGAGACACTCAACTCTCCTCATTTCTCTTTCCTCTATACTACCCTTTTCTTTTCTTTTTCACCCAGGCTTACTTCTCCCCTTGATCAAGCAATTTGTTTGCATGGGTGGGGCCCTGTTCCCTTTTCACTTTGTTCTTGCCTGCAGATACACCTTTTCCCGTCCCTTCCTCCTGAACAGTAGGCTACTGGACACGAGTGCACAGCTACAATCAGACCGGTGATCCAGTACCGCTCCAACGTCTCGTTGTTATTGTTGTAAAGCACCCCCCGCTTCTACAACCGCCCCACATAAAGTTAAATCTTCATTCATTCCGAAAAACGGAATGATTTATCGGTGCCGTTCTATATTGCTGCAGTGCTGCAGCCTGTAACCATCAAGGTTACGAACGACCCAAGAGTCAGAGTAGCACTATGAAGTCGCCATGATTGTGCACTGTCACAAGTCGGTAGCTGTCCTAATATGACTTTAGACGTTGCTAGGACGTAAAACAACCAACCAATCTTCCTGTGCCACCCGACCAGCACAGTGAGGAGACGCCGGTGTTGACTACCGCGCCCGTCTGCAGCAGGCCAATGGGGTCAACAGCCAGTGGGAGGCGGGCTACACCACAGACGTAGCACTGAGAACTAGAACAGCCAGGCTTTGTATGTTAGGGGGTTTAATGTCCTGGGAACAGCAGGGATGAAAGTGGTCTCCAGGGAAAAAAGCGGAAATGCTGATATTCTCCGATAGATTTAGCATTGTCAGGGAATTGCTGAAAATTCCTAGAAGTCAGGTTTCATATATATTGGTAAATGCTGATGGTGCTGCGGGATTGAAAAATCCCAGAAATCAGCGGAATCGCGGAGATCTTTCATCCCTGGAACAGCTACACCCATCTGCAGCAAGCCAAAGGGGTCAATAACCAGTGGGAGGAGTGCTACACCACAGACACAACACCTAGCACAGCCAGGCTTTGCGTACTAGGGGGGCTTAAAGTGCTGGGAACAGCTACGCCTATCTGCAGCAGGCCAAGGGGTTCAACAGCCAGTGGGAGGGGTGCTACACCAGACGCAGCACCAAGCACACCAAGGCTTTGTGTAGTATGGGGTTTAACGTCCTGGGAACAGCTACAGTCAAATCAGGACAGGGGCACACTTGTAGCACTGGGAAGCCATGGTAACTTTATACTGCTCCAACAATGGCTTTTGTGGTATCTTTCTACAGATACAATTTTCTTTTTCTATTTTAAAAGGATCCGGTATAGGCTGTACTGCACTCCTATAAATGCTCTCCGAGCACACCTTTTCTGTTTCTGTAACTGGATGTGTGATGGGAGAGTGCTGAGCTCAATGTACAAGGTGGCTAGTGTGAAAGTGCAACCTAGAGGGGTTCCCCAGTCTGCAGGGAATCCCACTAGGTCATGTGATGAGGGAATTCCACATGTGATGTCACTCCTACATTACAGGCCTCTGCACTCTTCCTCCACATATTCAGTTGCATAAACTAGGAAAAGGTGTGCTTGGAGAGCACAGGTCCAGTGCCAATGGCCAATACTGGATTCCTTTAATACTTTATTTCTATAATTACTGAACATTGCTCCTGAAGAAATATCAAAGTAAAGACCGCTTCAATATATTTAGTGAACATTGCTCCTAGAGATATATCTATATCAAAGAAAAACCCTGCTTTAATCAATATATTTAGTGAACATTGCTCCTGAAGATATATCAACGGTAAAATCCCCATCACCATGTGTGTGAATGCCTCTCCAGGTGTGTTGAATTAACTTTAATTATCTAGCTCCCAACAGCCTGACCCAGAGCGTCAGGCAAGATTAGCACAGTGAGTGCTCAGTTACCATTAGCAGGAGTGCAAAGCAGTGAGTGCTCAGTTACCATTCAGCGGGTATGCAGCAGAGTGAGTGTTACCATTTAGCAGGTATGCAGCACACTGAGTGTTACCAGTCAGTGGGTATGCATCACAGTGAGTTCTACCTTTCAGCTGGTATGCAGCACAATGAGTGTTACCATCCAGTGGGTATGCAGCACAATAAGTGCTACAATTCGGCAGTATGCAGCACAGTGAGTGCCCAGTTACCATTCAGTGGGTATGCAGCACAGTGAGTGTTACCATTCAGCTGGTATGCAGCACAATGAGTGTTACTATTTAGCAGGTATGCAGCACAATGAGTGTTACCATCCAGCGGGTATGCAGCACAATAAGTGCTACAATTCAGCGGTATGCAGCACAGTGAGTGCCCAGTTACCATTCAGTGGGTATACAGCACAGTGAGTGTTACTATTTAGCAGGTATGCAGCACAATGAGTGTTACCATCCAGCGGGTATGCAGCACAATAAGTGCTACAATTCGGCGGTATGCAGCACAGTGAGTGCCCAGTTACCATTCAGTGGGTATGCAGCACAGTGAGTGTTACCATTCAGCTGGTATGCAGCACAATGAGTTACTATTTAGCAGGTATGGAGCACAATGAGTGCTACAATTCAGCAGTATGCAGCACAGTGAGTGTCCAGTTACCATTCAGTGGGTATGCAGCACAGCGAGTGTTACCATTCAGCTGGTATGCAGCACAATGGGTGTTACTATTTAGCAGGTATGCAGCACAATGAGTGCTACAATTCAGCGGTATGCAGCACAGTGAGTGCCCAGTTACCATTCAGTGGGTATGCAGCACAGCGAGTGTTCGGGTACCATTCAGTGGATATGCAGGCGTGAGAATGCTCACTTACCAAAGAGCATACAGTTCAGTGATTCAACAGTCACTGCATGCTTAGACTAGTACATAAGCAGCAGTGAGTGCTCAGTTACCACATGCACACAGCAGATATCTACCAGCGAACACTGGCTTCTATCAGTGAGCTTCTCCCCATCCCTTCTCCCACCCCTCCACCTCCACCTCCCACCACCACACACACCCCAACTCCCACCCTCCACCTTCAGCCCCAACCCGCTGGGTGATGAGTTTGCCCCCCCCCCCCCTACCCCCGCCCTTTCTTTTTCTTCCCGCTACATTCCACCCAGGCCCGGGAGCCAGGAAATTCCGAGAATTTCCGGGAGGTGACCTATCTGCAGTGCACTTATTGTCGCCCACCCCACCTCACCTGCAGCGGACCGGTGCTGCGCATTGTACCAACAGTTCGTCAATAACTTATCTAAAAGAACCCAAATAAAACACACACAAACCCCACGAAATAACACAACAATGAATAGCATCATTGCACCAACAGTTCGTCGATAACCTTTTTTAAAAATACACCCACCCACACACCCACGAAATAACACAAAAAAAGAATAGCATCTGCATTGATATTTTTAAAATATCAAACGTGTTAATTTAACAATATGCCTGGGGGTGGTGGTGGGTTGATTTATAAAGATTCTGCCCATTTCTGCCATTGCGTCGTTCAATGTTTTGCTGAGGTTCTACAAAGATGAGGAGGCCTAGAGGAGTATCGCTCACGGCTATCGGCGCTTGTTCCCACAGGCACGGCTTAATACCCCAGTCACACGAGAGGCAGTGTTCGCCGCCAACCTCCCTACGCCCAAAAGGACGCCAACCACCCAGCGTTCCATTGGATACATTGATTCAAATACGTTTTAGGCGCCATGTCGGCGCCGACCACATGGTGACTGCAGCATCGCATGTGTTGGCACCAACCCAGGGCGGCGCCAGTACGCCAACCATTTTGAATGGCGCCGCCGGAACAGGGCGTAAGGAGGTTGCACATGCAGCAGCAGCAACCTCCGTGCGTCCAAAATTCCCGAAATGGACGCCGGGAGGTTGGCGTCCTCGCACCGACAGCACTCAATCAGGGCATAAGGAGGGCGCAAGGAGGAGGTTTTGACGTCGCGAATCAATCGTTAGCGACCGCAGGCCTCGTGTGACTGGGGTATGATATGACATTTTGTGCGCGGCGGATACCAGCGGCGGGCGAGGTGCGGGCGAGGTGCGGGCGAGGTGCGGGCGAGGTGCGGGCGGGGTGCGGGCGGGGTGCGGGCAGACGGTCCAAATGCCAAGCCTGGTGGAGCTGACTGCTGTGAATATCACGGCTTGGCGCGCCTTCCCGCCTCGCGTCTATCATACAGGTCTACTCACCCACACACCCACACACCCACCCACAACCAGAGGGCCGGGCGGCAGCAGTGTCGTCTGCTCTATTTACAATTCCCCAATTCCATTATTTTTTCCCAGATTAACTTGCATCTTAATTTTTCCCCACCTCTCAAAGTATTGTTTTCAAGATGCTCATATAGTCCCAGAGCTGGTGGACATTTATTTTACCCGGAGTGAATTGTTTGGTAGAATTTTGCAACATTTTGTCATATGTATTAGACACTTGGAAACACTAATTTACATCGTCTACATTACTTGCTTGGCATGACAATTTCTGTTTATTTGAAAGTACTTAACAGTGCTTTGTGTGTATATGAAGTAAACTTGGTCTATAAATGGTTTGCAGCATCTCTCTCAGATAAGATGCCATAAATAGGATAAATAGATGATAATGACCAATGGTGGCCATTTTGAATTTCAAGATGGCTATTATATCAGTCACTCCAATTTCACAATCAATGGCTGGCTTGACCATAATAACATGTGGTTATAAGTTTAAATCAAGGTTATATCACGCATAGAAGCTGAGATATAAATATAAACAAAATATCTGGTAATGGTGGATGGTGGCCATCTTGAATTCCAAGATGGCTCTTTAGTAAGGTGCAAAACACTCCATATTTTCTATCTCTTATTTTCTCTTGAAAAAAAATCAACATTTAGAAGTAATCAACTCAAGTATTGATTTTTTGGGATATACAAAAAATATGCAATTTCAAGCAGGGTATCCCTCTTTAAAGTCAAATTGTGAAGTAATCCAAAACCTGATTTTTGTAAGACGGCCATTTTTGAATTCAGCATAAAATTCTATCTTAGAAACAATCATCAAACCATATGCACTCTCCGGGTAAAATAAACATCTACCAGCTCTGGGAGCAATACAACCAGCAGGCAGCGGCAGTCTTGTCTGCTCTATTTACAATTCCACAGAAAAAAAAATCAAATTAACTTGCACCTTAATTTTTCGCACCACTCAAAATCTTGTTTTCAAGATGCGGATATCACAGAGTTCCACATACAACCAGTAGGCGACGGCAGTGTTGTCTGCTCTATTTACAATTCCACACCAACTTGCATCTTAATATTTCGAAACCACCCAAAATCTTGTCTTTACACAACCACCTAGCTGGGCGAGAATGTCGTCTGCTCTGTTTACAATTCCACTTTTTTTCTTCAAATTAACTTGCATCTTAATGTTTCCCCACAACTCAAAAGCTTGTTTTCAAGATGAGGATATCGCAGATATCTACATACAACCAGCAAGCTGGGTGAGAATGTTGTCTGCTCTATTTAAAAATGTAACCCACCCCCCTTCTCAGACTTCAATGGGTGTTATTTTACACATTGAAAATCTTTTTTTAAAGATGACACTCACACAATAGCAATGTCCCCTGCTGCACTTGAAATTTCGCGCACGTTTTATGTACTGACATTTGCCCCGCCCCCTTCTTTTCTCCTAAAAAAATTGTGTTTCATGACATGATTATCATATCACACAGATCTACAACCAGCAGGATAATAGGGAATAATGTCTGCACCATTTAAAAAACCACACAAATTTAATCGTTTTCGTGATTTGTTGATTTAAAACTCATCACATTTCGGGGGGGGGGGGTTCCCACAAAAAAACTCTTTTGTTCGTAAGATTACCGCACGGGTCAACAACCAGCAGGCTGTGTGTCTGCTCCATTTAAAATTCTACACATAATATTTTTTATCTTGATAGATTGTGGCCAGATTTACTAAATACAGATTGTAACCAGATTGTAACAGAATAAATAACCAGATTGTAACAGAACTTACTCGCTTAGCCACCGTAATAATAAATTACTATCTAACAATGTGTTTGAACCATTAGAAACTGAGTTCAGCGTTATCAGTAAATTAGTTCCTAGTATGAATGAAACATTTTCTTTTTTTTTTAAACAGCTCGCTGGACATACAATCAAATGGTTATTTTAAAATGAATACATCCAATTACCATTAAAGAATGCTGTACCCTTCAGGGATGAAAGTGGTCTCCGGGAAAAAAAAGCGGAAATGCTGATATTCGGAAGTCGGGTTTCATACATATTGGTATATGCTGAAGACATATACCAATATGTTTGAAGCACGTATTAGTAGTACACGCTGCTAGTGCTGCGGCGTTTGCATCACATATTGGTATACGCTGATAGTGCTGCAGCATTAGAAGCATGTATTAGTAGTATACGCTGATAGTGCTGTGCCGTGAAGGCATTAGTAGTATACGCTGCTAGTGTTGCGGTGTTTGCACCACATATTAGTATACGCTGATGGTGCTGCAGCGTGAAACAACGTATTGGTTTGTTGGTTGTTGGAATTTTACATCCTGGCAACATCTAAGGTCATACAGGACGGGCGCAACTTATTAGTATACACTTATAACTACAGGAAAAATCCCGGAAATCCGCGAAATCGCAGAGATCTTTCATCCCTGACCCTTACACGACCCACTGTTCAAAGCGGGGACCGAGGCGAGAGACTTAGATCTGTGGACCATGTGATCTAGAACTGCCCAGATTGCATTAGGAGACGTAATTGGGAGACGCAATCCGCATTCCACACGGGCCTGGGGGCGCGGCGCACAACTATGTACACTGCGCATGATCGGGAACATCGCCGGGAAGGGGGAGGTGAGGGGAGGTGAGGGGAGGTGAGGGGAGGTGAGGGGAGGTGAGGGGAGGTGAGGGGAGGTGAGGTGAGGGGAGGTGAGGGGATGGGAGGTGAGGTGAGGTGAGGTGAGGTGAGGTGAGGGGAGGTGAGGTGAGGGGAGGGGAGGGGAGGGGAGGGGAGGGGAGGGGAGGTGAGGTGAGGTGAGGTGAGGTGAGGTGAGGTGAGGGGAGGGGAGGGGGGAAGGGAAGGCAGGACAGGACAGTGCAGTGCAGTGCAGTGCAGGGCAGTGCAGTGCAGTGCAGGGCAGTGCAGGGCAGGGCAGGGCAGTGCAGTGCAGGGCAGGGCACCCTGCCGGCAGAGCAGGGCAGGGTAGTAACATATAAGGTCATATCGGGACGGATACCAACTTGTGACAGTGCACACTCATGGCGCACTTATAGTGATGCCTCTCTGGGAGACCAGGCCACCAGCCCTATGACCCGATATTCCAGTCACATTATTTTGATAATGTGCTAACCAGTACTTGTCCTATCCTATTAATGCCAAGCACCAGGCTAGATAGTGACAGCGGGAGCATGGGAGAGGGGTGTGTGTGCAAAATGGAGAATTCCCTTGTTACCTAGCAACAAATACTTAATAAATGCAACAGTCTCTTAAGATGGATATGTAGGATCACATCTAGGTCAGTGCTTTAGTTTCGAAAATGCTATGCTTCATCGGACTATACAGCTTTAAGGCTGCGACTAGTAATAATATCGACTTGTGCAAATGTTGAGGTTTGTCGTGGCCGAGGATCGAACCCATGTTGATAGCCAGGTGAGTTGGTGGCTAAGTGAAACCTGCACCTGGAGGAACCAGGCTGGTTCTTGGAAGATGTCATTCTGAATTTGATCAATCTCTCCATTGATTGATCCATTGAAGCCCCCACTTCCCACCCCCACCCAACCCCCACATGGGGACTGACCCGCAGCTCTAGGCCAACCGCTCTCCCGACATGTGCGGGCAATATGGTTAGTCCCAAATCATTCCTTTGCACCCGTCTCTACCCACATACCCACCCGCACATACCAGACCTCCCCCACCCCACTCCAACCACCACCATGTCCGTCACCAGGAAATGACTCCATATTGAACCCACTAACTCGCCTTTACCCCTCCCCCTCCCACGTCCTCCTCCCTTCCTCCCTCATACCGCATTCCAGCCCAACACCAAGGCGAGAAGCGAAATGAGGGGCGGGGGGCAGGAGGGCGTGAGGAGAGATGAAAACGCACACGCACACACGCACACACACACACACACACATACACGCGCACGCACGCACGCACGCACGCACACACACCTGGAGTCGAACACTCAGAGTTGTATTAATAAGATCCAACAATCACAGTGTATTGGGCCAAACCTCTCTAATACTTCTAAGTACTACTATTAGTGCCCAAATGCGCCACCAGGCGGGCGGGGAGGGGGGGGGGGTTGACTAATTAACTCTCGGGCTATTCGCAAGTCGTCAGGCAAAATATACCTCGACCACACCAACTGCCCCGCATCCTCTGTGCACCATCTCGACTGGTGACAGCCAATTTCCCACCAACCACTCACGTCCAACCCCCCAACCACTCCCCAACCCACTCTAACCCGACAGCACACGCCGAACAGTCATATATTATCAATCCTGTCAGCTTGCACCCGCACCCGAACCCACATCCATCCATCCATCCATTCATCCATCCATCCATCCACCCACCCATCCATCCACCCATCCACCCGCCCACCCACCTTCCCACCTGCATGCCTACCTGCCTGCATGCCTGCCTATCTGCTTACCTGCCTGCCTACCTGCCTGCCTGCCTGCCTGCCTGCCTGCCTGCCTGCCTGCCTGCCTGCCTGCCTGCCTGCCTGCCTGCCTGCCCACTGACCTACCTATCTACTGAGCGCAGTGTCCGAATCGGCATTAAGAGCGCAGGCTTTACCCCTCGGGAGTTTGAATCCCGACCGAGTCAAACCAGTGACATACAAAATTGATACAGGTCCCTAACTAACCTGGCGCTTGGCATTACTAGGACAGGGCAAGGACTGGTTCGCTCAGTATCAGGATAATGTGACTGGGTGGGAAACCAGGTCATGGTGCTGGTGGCCTGGTTTCTCAGTGTGGCAGCACTATAAAGTCGCCATAAGTGTCACAAACAAGTTAGTAACCGTCCTGATATGACCTTAGACTTTACCAGGATGTAAAGCCCCCAACAAACAAATTAACAAACAAACTAACAAACATACCTACATCTATCTAGCTCTCTATCTATCTATCTATCTATCTATTTTAACCCTCTATCTCTCTATATATCCCTCTCTCTCATACACACTGTGTTAACAAAGCTGGCAGATTGCTCCGGCACCCACCCACCATTACGTATACACACACTCACTTATACACACACCCTTACTCCCTCATATACTTACACCCTCACTTACACACACACACACCCTCACATATATACACATACATATATACATACACTTACACACACACCCTCACATATATACGTACCCTCACACGCACCTTACTCCTGCATACACTTACATACACACACCCTCACATATATACACACCTTTACTCACACACACTCTCACTTATATACTCACACCCTTACTCCTGCATACACTTACACACACATACACATACCCTCACATATATACACACCATTACTCACACACACTCACTTATATACACACACCCACATATATACACTTACACACACCCTCACATATACACACCCTTACTCCCGCATAAATGTACACACATACACACACCCTCACATATACACACACCCTTACTCACACACTCACTTATATACACGCACCCTTACTCCCGCATACACTTACACACACATACACACACACCCTCGTCCACTTAGCGTCTACCGCCGACCTCGGTAGGTATAACTAGAGACTGGCCGTGTAGTACCAACAGCTCACCCACCGACACCCAGCCCCAACAGGAGTGAACTAAATTGATCATGGAATGATGAGCAGGTCCTGGCCCATCTATCTGTGGACACAGATTAAGGGCGCAATGATTCTTTTCGCAGGACGTACCGGCATAGTTTGCCTTTGTTTTGTTTTATTTTCTTTACTGCTGTTTCTGACAGTACTGGTCGCGTGTGCGCGCGTGTGCGCGCGTGCGTGTGTGCGTGTGCGCGTGTGTGTGTGCGCGCGCGCGTGCGTGTGCGCGCGTGTGTGTGTGTGTGTGTGTGTGCGCGCGCGCGCGTGCGTGCGTGCGTGCGTGCGTGCGTGCGTGCGTGTTTGTGCTTGGTGGGAAAAAAAGTCCCCCATGTTAATCTTCCTACATGTGTTGTTACCCAAATAGCTAGATAAACGCCAGCATGGGTGTAGACATAGGCACCCAGACCACATCAATACCCGTCTAGTAATGATCCCCCTCTCCCTCAACACACACACCCACACACCCACACACACACCCACACACCCACACACCCACACCCCCACACCCACCCACACACACACACCCACACACCCACACACACACACACACACACACACACACACACACACACACACACACACACACACACACACAGAGAGTTCCACACCCGACTGTGACAAACCACAGTGGAATTACACACACTACACACACTTTGCGTGACATTATAACTTGTCAGTTCCTAGATACTGTTTGTTCACATGAATCAAAGTCGCCTGAAAATGTATTACATTTGCGCTACCTTTAATTCGAAAAGCAATGCATGCCCTCTGAATCTACATTTTCTCCATTCCGTTGAGACAAACAAATTCTGCTGAAAATGTACATAAAATTTCATGAGAACGATCATTTCTGGAGACGTGTTGTTAATGCGCTGGAAAAACAATGGAACCACAATTTTGGTTCCGATAAATATTCTATCAAGACTTGGTTCCTATCAGAACCAAAAGAATTGTTAGCGATTCGTTCCCATGAGCCCTGAGCATGGAACCCAGAATGTGTGTTCCCATAAAAATAGAAATATTACAGGTTGTAATTGTATGTATCCCAATTGCAGAGCCTTTTATTTGAAAAAAGATGAGTTGTCGGTGAGTGCAAAAATCCTCAGTATCATCATGTTATAGCCACTTTATCAGTTGGGCTGTCATCAATGTGCAGTGTTAGGGGTTCGATCCCCAACCAAGTCAAACAGGAGGTTTACAATAACTGCCAATTGTATACACAAGGATGACAGTCGCATCCAAAAACAAAAACAACAACAATCCGAATTCTGACTTCCGGTCATTTTTCAGTGTTAAACATATATGCGGAAATTACCATATAACAACAAAAGGTGAAAATCTGTAGAAAATGGGACAATTTCTCATCCCTGGCTACATCAAAAATGAATCACCTTGCACTGGGCATTAGTAGAATTAGGGAATGATCAGCTAGCTTGGTGTCAGGATGACATGCCTGAGGGTGATATTGCAGCATAGTGCTGACAGTATGGTGCCTCAGTGGGATAGCACTGTAAAGCCTCGAATAATAAGCCGCTTCAAGTCGGGGCCTGTCCAGAGAATTCCATATGTTGTTAGGATATAAAACCCCAAAGTTATGACTATTATGGTCGTTGAGCCGCTATGACCCTCCTCAACCATTAATCGCAGTGATATAGACTAGGGACAGCGCACCTGATAGTGATAGTGATATGCTTCTTTTAAGTTTTAGGAATTAGAACTGAGATATGTTCAGGCATTCAGGTCACTAAAGGCCCTGTCACATTACGGCGTATGGCGGGAGCGTATGGCGGCGTAGCGGCTTACGTCATATACGTTGCCATACGCCGCATACGCTACGCATACGCTACGCATACGCTACGCATACGCTACGCATACGCCGCCAGTGCCGCAACACGCCGGCGTATGTGAAGCCTATGATGCATATGCCGCCATACGCTTTCATAAATCCGTCCGTCCAAATTTTTTTGTGCATGCTCAAAAAAAACGCGACCTATGAGGGCGTATGGCCCATACTGTCAAAAAATGTCACAGCACGCTCCCATACGCTCCCATACGCTACGCATACGCTACGCATACGCTACGCATACGCTCTTCATACGCTCCTCATACGCTCAAACACACCCGAAAGTGGCACCCGATGGCGTACGTAGGTTTTCAATACGCTCCCGCCATACGCCGTAATGTGACAGCCCCTTAACCACAGAGGAGGTGTATAATAAAGTAGAATTAGAAAAGCATCATGACCTCACGCCACACCCACTAAGGAAGAGACCACAAAACCTCCACACGGGATGGCCGAATGAGTTGAGCGTCCGTCTGCTATTTTGGAAGATCAGGGGATCCAAACCCATGAGTTTGTGGGTTCCAACCCTTGTTGAGTCCAACCAATGACTTAAAAATTGATACTTGTCACTTCCTTGCCTGGCACTCGGCATTATTATGATATGGCAAGGACTGGTTGGCTCAGTGTCAGGATAATGTGACTGAGTGGGATATCAGGTCATGGTGCTGGCGATCTGGTCTCCCAGTGGGGCAGCACTATAAAGTTGCCATGAATGTGCACTGTTACAAGTTGGTACCCGTCCTGATATGACCTTAGATGTTGCTAGGACATAAAACAACAACAAACAAACAAAACCTCCTTCGCCCCACCCACTAAGGAAAACACCACAGAGCCTCCTTTGAATGGCTGACTTTGAAGCCCCTTTGACTTATAAGTTATAGCTTGTAACTGTAATGTGGCTGTCACACTGCGACGACAAGCGGCGACGACAGCCCAGCGACATGGATTTTGTGAAAACCCGACGACATATGCAAATTCGGGCCAAGCGCCGCGACAGCGCCGCGACAGCGTCTGTCGCCGGCTGTCGTCGAGGTTTTCAACATGTCCAAAAACCCAACGACAAGCGGGCGACAGTGGAGAAACTGGAGGTGTCGCGGAGGTGTCGCGGAGGTGTCGCGGAGGTCGCGCGGCGACACGCGAACGACAGCATAGCGACACCTTAGCGACAATCGACGACAGCCAACGACAGAGCAAAACGACAAGTCGTTGGACTGTCGCCGGCCTAGTCGTCGTAGTGTGACAGCTACATAAGGATCTATCTGTCTTCCTCTACCCGTCCCATCTCTGCCTGTGACTGGCCGTGAATATGGCCGTCGCTACCGACACGGTGTAAAGCCACCAACCATCAATCCTAGCTCACACAATAGGGCTACCTAGTAAACAGGAAATTAATCCCAGCTTTTGCTCCTCTGCTGCAAAGATGCGAACTGAAGCTATTTTCAGTCCGCACGAGTTTGTCTTCTCCCCCGATACTCTATTTCCGGCCTTTGGAAGATGAAAGTAAGAATCCGAGTATCGCATGGTTATTTTTGTATCAGTTCTAAGTAAAAATACAATTGATATTTCGTGAATATGAATATTTTGTAAGGATATAATAATGCATAGCATTCCATGTCAGGAATACATTCTAAAATCAGATAGCTGGGTCGTTAAAGGTCTGGTTATGAGATTATGAGATTTTACCATCTATTCCTTACATAAATATGTCATAGACCTTGATGAAAATGGGTGACTTGAGTTTGAACCAGAATCCAGTTCACTAAAAATGAGGGATGAATCCCAAAGCTCGACCACGAAGACCCCCAGACCATAGTTGGGCCCTAAATAGCTCCAAGAGAATAAGATGTTTCAAGCTATATCAATTATGACTAGCCATATTTAATCATAATAATTGTGAGTAAGTAAAGTTGTATTGGTGATGTTACTGCCCCTTTAACGGTACCTGACGCGCTGCCCAGGCTGGAATCTAAATCATCAAAGGGTTGTACGTACCTGTAAAGAGAAAGAAAGAACATACGGTAAGATAGAGGTTAAAAACACACAAGTTATCCATATTCGATTTGTTTACCAACGACCTTCAGAAAACTGCATACCACAAAATCAACCTAAACCAACGTGAAGTTCAACCCTCCTCTTCCCCCCCCCCCGTCCTTATATGACCTTAGATGTTGCTAGGACATAAAACAACAAAAAGCAAGCAAAGAAACAAACAAACCCCCACCTCCACACACACACAAAGGTTTTTTATTTTTTTAAAGCTCTTTACCACACTAGAAGACGTCAGAAATGAAAAGCCGTTATTCTTCAGAATAAAAGAAATTAGAGTCAACAAGAAATTCATTCTCGATGACTGAGTGGTCATGTGCACACCATTCTCGATGACTGAGTTAGTCATGTGCACACCCTTTCCTTAGGACAGACCTATCGTTCATGTACCAAAAGATGTTAGATTTAGCAGGATTCCATAGCGTGTCTGTTCGTTTGCAACACTATCAATACATGTGCTTCAAGCTTCGCTGGTCCCTTAGGAACGATTGTAGCTATGATCCCAACTCGTCGGCTCGCAGCTACAGTACAACTTACATACCGGAAGGCACGGGTTGGTGATGAATATATATATATAAATATATATATATATACACCATGATACAGCAAGTAGTATTTTATCTAATGTAAAATGTTTGTGACCACAATTTCACTGCGAGACCGGGCCGCCAGCACCATGACTTGATATCCCACTCAGTCACATTATCCTGACACTGAGCCAAACCTATCATTTCCCTATCCTAATAATGCCGAGTGCCTGGCTAGGAAGTGATGAGTATAAATTTTTAAGTCATTGGTTTGACTCGACTAGGGTTCGAACCCCTGGGTTCGAATCCCACGATCTGCCAAAACGGGAGACAGATGCTCAACTCATTCGGCCATCCCGTCTGGTCTATTCCATCAGTAATATCACACACATTATTACTGCATGGAGAATAGTTCACGGTTTTCCCGAGCATACACCGACAAAACGGATTGAACAACTCAGAGATTTCCCCCACACTGGTCTCAGATGACGGCCGTTCGTGTGCCTGGGATGTCTCTGGTTTATATTAATTAATGAAAATGGACGGCTCCCGGGCCGCCCACGCACGGGGCCAAGTCCACCCTATTACTCAGTCAGCTCAGGCAGACGGGACCGACACGGCCACACTCCAGACACCGGCGAAGGCAGGGGAGAGTGGGCGGTTGGTTTTTGTTTGCTGAGGTTTTACGTCCTAGCAACATATATGATCATATCAGGTTTGGTAGTGACTTGTGACAGCGCGCATTCATGGCGACTTGATAGCGCTGCCCCACTGGGAGATCAGGCCGCCGCAACCATAGCCCAATATCCCACTCGGTTACATTATCCTTATACTGAGCTAACCAGTATTTGCGCTTTCTAGTAATGTTGAACACCAGGCTAGTACAAGGATCAATTTAGTAAGTCATATTGATTTGACTCAGCCTGGTTTCAAACTCCCGACCTTCCACACAGGAAGCCCGTTGTCTACCGATTGGTGGGCCATCGAGTCAGGGTGAGTGAGTGAGTGAGTGAGTGAGTGAGTGAGTGAGTGAGTGAGTGAATAAATCGGTGGATGTATGTATGTGTGCAATCATAAGCACTGAACAACTTATGGACGTAAACCATCTAGAAGACTTCGAATTCCAGCCAGACGATTGTAGTAATATGGACGTAAACCATCTTGAAGACTTACAATTCCAGGCAGACGATTGTAGTAGTATAGACGTAAACCATCTAGAAGACTTAGAATTCCAGCCAGACGATTGTAGTAGTATGGACGTAAACCATCTAGAAGACTTAGAATTCCAGCCGGACGATTGGAGTAGTATGGATGTAAACCATCTAGAAGACTTAGAATTCCAGCCGGATGATTGTAGTAGTATGGACGTAAACCATCTAGAAGACTTAGAATTCCAGCCGGACGATTGTAGTAGTATGGACGTAAACCATCTGGAAGACCATCTAGAAGACTTAGAATTCCAGCCGGACGATTGTAGTAGTATGGACGTAAACCGTCTAGAAGACTTAGAATTCCAGCCGGACGATTGTAGTAATATGGACGTAAACCATCTAGAAGACTTCAAATTCCAGCCAGACGATTGTAGTAATATGGACGTAAACCATCTAGAAGACTTACAATTCCAGGCGGACGATTGTAGTAGTATGGACGTAAACCATCTAGAAGACTTACAATTCCAGCCGGACGATTATAGTAGTATGGACATAAACCATCTAGAAGACTTAGAATTCCAAGCGGACGATTATAATAGTATGGACGTAAACCATCTAGAAGACTTATAATTCCAGCCGGATGATTGTAGTAGTATGGACGTAAACCATCTAGAAGACTTAGAATTCCAGCCGGACAATTGTAGAAGTGTGGACGTAAACCATCTAGAAGACTTAGAATTCCAGCCGGACGATTGTAGTAGTATGGACGTAAACCATCTAGAAGACTTAGAATTCCAGCCGGACGATTGTAGTAGTATGGACGTAAACCATCTAGAAGACGTAGAATTCCAGCCGGACGATTGTAGTAGTCTGAACTGACCTTTCGGGCAAGGAGCCAGATTCAAAACGAAAATATTGTCTGTGTTTTATATCAATGTACGTTACATTTTCTATTAGAACACCTTGCATGTCACAGAGGTGGATACTGAACTTGCCAAAGTCAACTCAGTATGGCACACCAAACGCACTCAGCACCATCATCGAAGGCCTTCCCAACACCCTATAGGATACACCCACCATGTAGCCTTTTTTTCCCGAAAGGTGGCGCAGCACTAAAACATGGCATACCGTCACGAAAAGAAGCTACGACAATATGTATCTACTTGCTACTATAGTGGGTTGTGTAAATGATATATGCACACACGCACATAATAGGTGTACGTGTCCATCTACCTTTTACATGAGATCATGTCAGATAGACATCAGACGCTCAATAGAGCCTAGATGAGCCAGAAGAGGATCTGTAAGTTAATATACATTTTCACCAGAATAGACCAGTTAGACTTCCCGATTATTTAAGCTGCATGGTCGGATGAAAAGATCAAATTTTCTAAATAAAAAATCCTACATATTCAAGTTGGACAATGGTGCAATTAAGCATATATTAGGTTGATTACTGTAATCTACTTTACTTTAACATAACTTGTATTTTAAATGTCTGTCTAACTTTGTAGATATTTAAAGTGAAAGAATGCACAGTTAATTTTACAGACCTGTGCACCCGATCTGGCAGCTTTCCGTATTTCTTTGGGTTTTTTTTTGGTCCATTAGTTGTTTAAGCAGGGGAAATTTCAGTCATAGACGACTGGTCTTCCTCATTCCACTGCTGGTCGATAGAAAGCCCGAGCCTACACTTTTACCGACCCAAGGGATTTTTAACCTCCCACACCACATAGACATGGTATGAGAGCAACCGGCCTTTGATGACGCTGCAAGTTATACACAGCGGTGGAAATCCAAATTGGCAGAGCTGGGGGCACGGGGAATCGAACCGCCGACCCTCAGATTAGGATTCTGACCTAGAAAAAAGTCAGACACTCTAACCACTCCGCCACAGAGAATTGTCAAAGCTATTTTCCGTATTCTTGAATGACGTTCAGTAACACTTTTACAATGAAGAATAAACAATTACATAATATCCACAAGCAAACTTGTCATTCTTGATAATAACTGAAAGTCATTTTGAGTACTTTTTTCAGAGACTTTCAGTAATACTTTCAGTATTTGTACAGACGGGATCAGTAACTTTTAGTGTGATAAAAAATACACCAATTTCCGGAACAAAGGCTGAGAAACCGTATTTCCATATTTACCCAAACAATCCTGTAACAAATCCGGAAGGTGCACAGGTCTGATTTTGGCATTGATATTTCCTTCTATGCAGCAACAAATTTACATTAAAAAATTGTTTAAAGTGACAAACTCAAAACCATCGCTCTATGCAACTTTAATACAAAACCGGCCACAGTAAAACACGGAACAAAAGGACCGTGCTAAGACTGAAATAGTTAATCTTTCTTAAAAGAACAATAAATAACTTTTTTGTTATCATTCTTTTATTTATGTCGGATTATATACCACGTGCTAGCTATGTAAGCTATAGACTACCGTAACTACAGTATGTATGTGTTTAAGTGAATTTGTCAAGGCTTTATCTCCTTCGATTTTACAGGGGTTTAAAAACATATATATTGTACATTAGTTGATTAGTCACGAGATTGTAGCAACCGCTATTCTTTTTTACTGTTTCTACCCAGACAGGTGCCTATAAAAAACGCTTCTTTCACAGATTAATTCAGATACCTACTCACCCATCACCATATTATTGTTTGTTTTATACCCACTGATTTTTCTATTTAATCTGTAGTTATGAAACATCAGGTAATTCCATATATTTCACATATTATCCAACAACAACTGTAGGCAATTTACCATTATTTTTAACCAAAAGCCTCTTTAATGTAACAAACTCTTCTATTTTACAGCCGGGAAACCGGTGTGGCGGGCTCAGCCGTGTACCGTGCTCAGCCGTGTGATTAGACTCAAACTCAAGGCATTGTCAATGGTCGTGAGTAATCTTCATACAGAAAATACAGAACAAGTGAAATATCTCTAAAACCAAACCACCCATTAACAAATTGCTTGGTACACATATAGAAAACATCTTCACCAAAAAGATTATATTAAATTTATAAGCTTAGGGTTCTTGATTTCTATTAATTTTGATTAAAACTAATGTTTTGCACTGCGCGAACCATCAAACTCAAGGCATTGTCAATGGTGATGAGCAATCTTCATACAGAAAATCCAGGAAAAGTGAAATATCTCTAAAACCACATCACCTAGAAACAAATCGCTTGGTACACATATAGAAAACATCTTTACCAAAAACATTATATTAAATTTATAAGGTTAGTGACTCACGACCATTGACAATGCCTTGAGTTTGAATCTATGCACACCGCTGAGCACGGTACACGGTGTTCAAGTAATAACCAAAGATAATATTTGACAAACAAAATTACATTTAGTAAAACCAAATTTAATTTAAATTAAATTAAAAGAGAAAAAAACCCTTGAATAAACAAGACTTTCTTATGGGATGTTCTGTATTAAAATTACATGAAAGATTTTAA
>CM059193.1:79587077-79707077 GCA_030323885.1 Branchipolynoe longqiensis
GTTACACCAGCAACCACAAAATGTGCAACAGTAGTTGTACAACAGGAAAGAAGAGTCGGTGAAACTTTCTTGATGGAATCGATAAGATCATCGGCTTCTCGTTCGGAAGGTCTGGGTTTGAATCTCGGCGAGTCTAATGGATAACTTACTAAATTTATACTTGTCACTAGCTAGATTGGCGCTAATAGGAGAGGGCAAGGACTGTTGAGCTCAGCATCAGGATAATGTGACTGAGTGTGATATTGGGTCATGGTGCTGATGATCTGGTCTCCCAGTGGGAAACCTATAGAGTCACCATGAGTGCGCACTGTCACAAGTCGGTACCCGTCCTGATATATATATATATTTTTTTTTTCCAACTGACTGTTTGTTAATACTGCTCATAACGGTTAAGTACATGCACTTGTTTTCGCCGATATGCAGTAGTGGTCATAACCTTAGATGTTACAACAAATAAACTTCCATATTCAACAGCAAATCAAATATTTGGTTGTTTTTTAAGTTGTGGGTGGGAGAGGCGACTTTTCATTGTCGATACATACATACATACATACATACATACATACATACATACATACATGTATACATACATACATAACATTACATTTCATACATACATGTATACATACATACATACATGTATACATACATACATAACATTACATTTCATACATACATACATGTATACATACATACATGTATACATACATACATGTATACATACATACATACATACATGTATACATACATACATACATGTATACATACATACATGTATACATACATACATGTATACATACATACATGTATACATACATACATACATGTATACATACATACATGTATACATACATACATACATGTATACATACATACATACATGTATACATACATACATGTATACATACATACATACATGTATACATACATACATACATGTATACATACATACATGTATACATACATACATACATGTATACATACATACATACATGTATACATACATACATGTATACATACATACATACATGTATACATACATACATACATACATACATACATACATACATACATACATACATACATACATACATACATACATACATACATACCACATATGGGGACAAGGTCATTTAAAGTGTTCCCTTTACCCAAAAAGATTTGTTGTTTGTTGTTGTTTTACGTCCTAGCAACATCTAAGGTCATATCAGGACGGGTACCGACTTGTGAGAAGACTCCCTCTAAAGATCGCATCAGTACACCATTCCAAAATGCGCACAGCATAAAACAAAATCACCCTAAAATCGCAGCATAAAAACAAAATCACCCTAAAATTACAGCATAAAAACAAAATCATCATAAAATCACAGCATAAAAACAAAATCACCCTAACATCACAGCATAAAAACAAAATCACCCTTAAAAAAAAAGATGGTGTAACCCACTTAGTTAAACGCCCCCGCCCCCATGCTCCTATGAACTTCCACATGTCTTTCCACACCTATAAGTGTCATGTTTTTTTAGAATGGCTGCGCAAATATCAATGTTCATAAACAAAATTACAGTCAATATTGAATGAACATTACCAATCCAGTTCTAAGCCGTTTATTATTATCAGCTTTGACCAACAAAAAAACATACATGTATTCAAATAACGAACATATATTTACCATGTTTTCACACGAACCATTCATTAAAATTAAAAGTTGTGATGAATCATATTGCGAAACTTCCTTCATTCGTTAATTTTGTTTAAAATTTCTTTCTTCTCACACTCATGTCTTCATGTGAAGTATCGCAATATATACAGACAATCGTTGATTGAAAAGCGCGAAAATAATTGCACAGAAACATTTCTTACAGTTTGTTAAATCAACTGGACGTCTATAAGAATAGAACAAATATATTTTATATGTATTCGATACATACAAAATTATTTCAATTAGTAGAATTTAAATAGACCAAACAAATGGCCAAATAAGTTGAACGCCCGCTACACGTGTGGGCGATGGTGGGATTTGAACCCTGGCTGAGTCAAACCGATGATTTTAAATGCTTACCTACTCGGCCGCTCAGCATTACTAGGAGAGGACAATGGAATGAAGACCTAATCTTCCGCCATTGGAATTTCTTCAGCTCAATCAATGAACGTAACAATGCAACAACGACAACAGACTCCACTAGTCGGTGAAGGTTGGTTCGTTGGTTGTCGCAGTTTTACGTCCTGGCAACATCTAAGGTCATACCAGGACAGGTGCCGACTTGTGACAGTGCACACTCATGGCGATTTTATAGTGCTTCTCCACTGGGAGACCAGGCCACCAGCACCATGACCTAATATCCCACCCAGTCACATTATCCTGACACTGAGCCAACCAGTCCTTGCCATATATTCTATTAATGCCGAGTGCCTGGCTAGGAAGTGACAAGTATCAATTTTTAAATCATTGGTTTGAGTCGACCATAGCTCGAACCCATGGGTTCGAATTCCACGATCTACCAAAACGGGAGACGGACGCTCAACTCATGAACTCGGTGAATGTTTGGTGCGTGGTAGTCACCGCTCGGTGAATGATTGGTACGACGGTGCGCTGCCCGTGCCAAGGGCGTCCTTACGGAGTTTGGGATCCAATACCGCCCAGCTGTGATCAATAAGGGGCAGGCGGCGGCGTCCAGAAGGTCACGTGGGGGCGACACGTGACGGGCATGACCAACAAATCGCTGACACTCAAAGTCGACACACAATTAAAACACAGGACGGTGGTTTTGATAGTAAAACCTCGCCGACGTGGGTCCCCAGGGCGGGCTGTCGGGCAGGCGTTCTGACAGACTTGTAGGGAACTGGGGCAATGGCAAATGACTGTCACGTCACGACTGTCAGCTGGACTGACAGAGGAACAATGCCTAGACCAGGCCAAGGGGTTAACTGGCGCACCAGGAAATGTGTGAGGAGACTTGACAGTGGAGAGGGAGATGACTGACAGAGTTCACACTGCGACTAACTGCTCGGTTCATCAACGCTGCAACGGTTTGCTTTGGTTGTATTGGGGTTTTACGTCCTAGTAACATTTTAATTTTTGTTAAGCCATATCAGAATGAGCCGCCTTCTGACAGTTCGCACTTCCGGTGTGGTGTGTAAAGCTGAACCTACGACCCGGCTAGATAAAAGATTCACCCGGTACTTGTAGTACACGGGTGAAGGACAACGTAATGTAAATACGGGCGAAAATAGGTTTAGTATGGAACATGAAGTAGAAACTGTGCCTCCAGTATTAAATGGCTACCCATATAGGCACAGAGTTGGTGAAATGGGAGAGAATGCAAAAAGACAAGATGGCGGCCACAGAACGCCGTCGATTTCACTTAAAAATCTTATTAAACTAGATATTATATTATATTTTTCAACTCAAAGGTAGCGGGCTACCAATAAGACATATGTAAAGAATAATTGTTGCTTCTTAGATTGTGAAATTAGACTCTCAATTCATTAACCCGCTTTTTCGACCGTTTTTATATAGGGTTGGTATTCACCCGTGTACTGCGACTGTGAGTACCGGGTGAATCCTTTATCTACGACCCGGCGTGCTGGGTCTCGACTTGAGTCCTTCCTGAGGGACCAACGGAATTTCGAAGAACCTGTAATATTCAGTCATATTAATTTGACATTCGGCCAAGCACTCTGGCAACGATGAGTATCACTGTGACAATTTTGGTTGAATTTGGCAAGAGCCTGACCACAGAACCTTCCACCCAAGTCCACAACTATGGAGACATAAAGAGAAATACTGCATTGTGTCAAAACTGCACATAGAAATGTGTGGAAATCTCCAGTCACTAAAGTTTTGAACATTGAAATTAAAAGATCAACTTGAAAACTGTAACAGTGCTGTCAAAAAGAGCCAACGCACGCCGCCAGTATCATCTACAATGCTCCCCTGTGACCTGCCCTTTTTTTCACAACATAGACTATACTTGTGTGCTGTGCTGCAAAACGAACCACACCTGCAACTTTTACAATTCCAACCCCCATTTCACAACTTTTTTGAAAGCACTGTTTTTGTTTGTTTATATTTTTTGTTTATTTATTGGGGCTTCACATCCTAGCAACACTGATGGTTGTAGCAGGATGGGTACCGACTTGTGGCGGTGCACACTATATGATGACATTCGAGTGCTGCCCCATTGGGAGATCAAGCCACTCGCACCATGACCCAATATCCCACTCAGTCACATTATCGTGATATTGAGCTAACAAGTCCTTGCCCTATCCTAGTAATGCAGAGTGCAAGGCTAGGTAGCGACAAGTATCAATTTTGTAAGTCCTTTGTTTAACTCAGTCTGGTTTCGAACTCTCGATAATCTGCACGAGGAGCATCTGCTCTATCGATTCAGCCACCTCATCCGGTCCCGAAAGCAGTTTTAATACATAGGCTGGATTATGACCAATGCGGTGTTCATTATTAGGATAGGACATGGACTGGTTGGCTCAGTGTCAGGATAATGTGACTGAGTGGGATATCATGTCATGGTCCCATGGGATATCAGGTCATGGTGCCAGTGGCCTGGTCTCCCAGTGGGGTAGCACTATAAAGTTGCCATGAGTGTCCACTGTCATAATTCGGTACACGTCCTGATGACCTGAGATGTTGCCAGGCCGTAAAACTCCAACAACCAACCAACCAGTGCGGTGTTGAGGTTGTGCTCACTGCGGCTCTGGTGACGTTGACGGGTGCCGCGGTAGGAGTGTGATCCCGCGTGTTGGTGCCGTGTATCCCCCCCCTGGCGACATCCTTAATGAATTGTACATGTCCCATGCATCAGGCTGTCATAAAGGGGGTTTCTAGAGCAGACCTGGGACACACGCCCCACTTCTCACGCCTGTCACAGCCGCCATTCAGCGAACAGTGGAATAATGGGCAGCGCAGACTGTCCATAAATGGACGCCAATTGCAGATCCAACAGTTGCGTTGCATTTCTGTCTGGCTCTAAACTACTGACTAAAGCTAAGATTCCATATACGCGGTATGCGTTATGTGGCATGTGAATGCAAAAGCAGTATGCGACATAGATACCCATGCCATTTTCAGGATTTGTCGCTCCAAATTTGTGAACGAAAGTCAAAGTTCCTGTTGTTTCCAATGACAGACGCAGCAGTATTCACATTCGCACCGATCGGTCCTCGTAGCAACCCACTTGCCGCATTCGCATTCGGACATAGAAGCACCCCTGTGTATTTATAAGCTTTACCATTCTTTTGCCGCATTCGCATACATGGAATCTTAGCTTAAGGCACCATTAAAATCTGGAGGAAAGGGGAGGAGAGGGGAGGAGAGGAGAGGGGAGGGGAGGGGAGGGGAGGGGAGGGGAGGGAGGGGAGGGGAGGGGAGGGGAGGGGAGGGGAGGGGAGGGGAGGGGAGGGGAGGGGAGGGGAGGGGAGGGGAGGGGAGGGGAGGGGAGGGGAGGGGAGGGGAGGGGAGGGGAAGGAGGGGAGGGGAGGGGAAGGAGGGGAGGGGAGGGAGGGGAAGGGAGAGGAGGGAGAGGAGAGAGGGGAGAGAGGGGAGAGATGGAAGAGAGGGGAGAGGAGGGGATGGGAGAGGAGAGGGGGAGAAGAGGGGGAGCAGAAACCATCAACTGTCATCATTCGGCGGGGTGGCAGATGATGGGATTAAGCTGAAATCACCCTATTCACATGTTTTTTCCGACAGACTATCTATTCACATAACACCTGGTGTAGTTTCAGAGTCACAGTGTGGCTTCAGAGGTAACCGGAGCACTGTGGATATGATATTTTGTCTCCGACAGCTACAAGAAAAGTGCATTGAGCACGACCGACCACTGTACATGGTATTTTTCGATTTCACTAAGGCATTTGATACAGTCGGGAGGACCGGGCTATGGCAGCTACTGAGGAAGTATGGATGCCCAGAGAAGTTCACAACTATGATCGAGGGTCTACATACAGGAATGATGGCGAACGTTAGTGCTGGAGGGGAAGTCTCGGAATCGTTTGGGGTTACCAATGGGGTCAAGCAAGGTTGTGTACTGGCCCCCACGCTCTTCTCCATCTTCCTAGCAGCAATGCTAGACGAGGCTTTCCGAGACATGGGGGATGGCATCTATATACAGTCCAGACAGAGCCATGAGCGCTGACCTATTCAATGTCGCACACTTCAGAGCGAAGACCAAGACTACTCAGATACTGGTGAGAGAGCTACTATTCGCAGATGACAGTGCACTGGTTGCCCACTCTGCTGAAGAGACCCAGAAAATAGTGGACGCTTTCTCCTATGCATCAAAGAAGTTTGGCCTGAAAATTAACATCAAGAAGATGGAGGTGCTGTACCAACCCAACTCTACAAGAACCCGAGAGGAGGAGATCATGGTTGACGGAAACAAGCTGAACTCTGTTCCGGAATTCACCTATCTCGGAAGCACTATATCAAGTGATGGACGCATTGACGCTGAGAATCAGAGGAGGATGGCCAAGGCTAGCGCATCTTTTGGCCGACTACGCCAGAGACTCTGGAACGGCCACCATGTGTCCATTCGGGTCAAAGGTAAGATCTACCGTGCAATCGTGCTATCCACCCTACTATACGGAGCTGAGACCTGGACGGTGTACAGACGGCAGGTGAAAAAGCTGCATGCCTTCATGATGCGACATCTGCGTTCAATCATGAGGCTAACCTGGAAGGACAAAGTGACGAATAAGGAAATACTCGAACGGATGGGGCTGCCCTCTATGGAAGATCTTCTGATCAAAAAGAATCTCCGGTGGACTGGACACCTCATGAGGATGTCATCAGACAGGCTACCAAAGCAGATCCTCTATTCTCAACTGTCTTCTGGCTACAGAAAGAGAGGGCGCCCCCGTCTCCGGTTCAGGGATACCATCAAGAGAAACCTGAAGCTGAGAGACATTAAGACCGACTCATGGACGCAACTCTCACAGCAGAGAGCTAAATGGAGAGCGGCAGTCAAGTAATGAAGGCAGTCTTTGTCGCATCGCGACCGACAGCTTGATGATGATGATGATGATGATGATGTAAGGTGTGACTGAGCCTTTAATGACGGTGGCGGTGGTGGGGAGGGAGGGAGGGAGGGAGGGTTTGACATTGACATTGATATTATCAGCTCACCATCTCAATGACAAGACGTTGATTGTGGAAGGTAGTATTCAACGGTGTCTTTCACACTCAATTATTTAAATGTGAAACTAAACTGAGAACCTTTTCACACCTAAAAGCACTTTAATGTCACTCCCTGAAGAAAACTCTTCTTCCCGCCTTCATTCCAGTGTGAACGAAAAAACACCCGCACCCATGGGTGTCAGGCACTAACAAATAACAGGCCAAGAATAGTTCCAATTCAGCACACTTGAATGGAGCTCTCGGTGTTTGGGCATCATATAAAGTTGCATAGTCCGATGGTTTTGAGTTTGTCATTTTCTGAGATAAATATATTAGCTTGATTTCTATAGTATACCTTACTTTAGTTTGAAATAACTTTGATTTTAAATGGCTAACTTTTGCTTAGATATCTGAAGTGCAATCATTTCAAATTAATTTTTGCAAGCATGTCAAAATTCTAACACTTATATTTTTTATAAGCTATTGCCGTAACAGGTTCCATTAAACTGGGTCAGTATGCACTTCTACGTCGCAACAAATACATAAGTTAGATATGTATACTCAAATTTAGATAATTGCTTTGGTTTTGAAATGTTGGTTTTCATTGGACTATGCAGCTTTAAGTCATTTAATACCCACTCTGAATGGAAATTTATTGTCCTAACAAAAACATGTGCCTCATTTCTTTGAAGTTACTTCAGACCCTTAGGGTAAAATAAACAATGACAAAAACAGTAAAAACATGATAATACCATCTCTCGAATAATCAATCTCTAGCCTCAATAAGGGTATTCAGAGTTCTGCTGGTCCCTCAGGAAGGGCTGAAGCTGTGACCAAGTACGCTGGACTGCAGCTTCCGCTTACATGTGAAGGATGGGAGAGGTAGTGAATACACCTACACAAAGTGGTATCTTTATCTAATGTAAAATATTTGAGAGAACAATGTCACTGCAATATACATTAGAAACAAATGTAAGTTTGGTCAGCAGGGGGGCATGTGGGTATAGGTGCAAAGTGGGTTTAAAATATAGGGTGTGTGGGCAAGGAGAGGGGTGGGAATAGCGCCAACCATAACTACCAGCGTATAGGCTGAAGCTGCAACTCGGTGTGCTGGGTCTCAGCGTCAGTCCTTCCTGAGGGACCATGGAACTTAGAAGAGCCATATTTGCTGCATAGAGGAGGAATATTAAGTCAATTTAATAGAACATGTCCCTTCTGCAATCATGTCAGCCTATGCTGTCCAACATTTTTAGTATACACACTAACATTATTTTGTTAGTATATTATCACTACTTAGCTATTTTTAATTTAAAATTACCCCGAAGTGAAGTGAGATAGATTATAAGGCTCAACCTAATATTTTCATTTGATTAAATATGGCAAAAATTCAACACCATCCAATTATGTAACTTTAAAGATATTTTACTGTGCAGTTAGCAGATATTGTCATCTCACTTAGCCCCCCCCCCCCCCCCCCCCCCCGTCTCCCTTCCTTGCTGAATAATGAATGAATTTTAACGACAATTTATAAATATCTGAAGGTAGCTCAACATCATTAACATCCTCAGTAAGTGATAGAGCCTAGAGGAAACACAGTATGCACATCGAGGAATGACCAGAAATTGTAGCTAGGACCAATTCTCGACAAGAGGGAGGGTTGGATTGGCTCTCGCAAAGTTCTTACTCCTAAACAAAAGGAAAGTTTGTTTTATTTAATGATGCCCCTAGAGCAGATTGACTTTACTCATCGGCTATTGGCCATCAAATATATGGTCATTCGAACATATTTCTTTGGAGGAAATGCGCTGCCACCACATAGGCTACTCTTTCCGATAAGCAGCAAGGGGTCTTTCATATGCACTTTCCCACAGACAGGACAGCACATACCACAGCCTTTGATGAACCAGTTGTGGACCACTGGATAGAACGGAAAATAGCCCAAACTGCAAATGTGTCCACTGAGCAGGTTCGATCAGATGATCCACACCTTCAGAGGTGGAGACTCTACCGCCTGAGCTACGTCCCATTCCCTTTGTTCTTACTCATAGAAACAATAAAATTCCAGGACAATTCCAAGACTTTTCCCATTCATGTAATGTTTGACAGACATCATATGAATTCAAGTGTTTTTACTTGCGAAGTTCTAACTGTCATTCACTATTTCAAACATTTTGTAGTGTTTGCTTCTGAATCAGGACAACAACTTTAAAATATTTAATATCTATATTGGCTGCTTTTCTATGAATTTTCCGGGCTTGAATTTTAAAATCATCAATTTAATGGACTATCTAAGATCTCCAGGATGCATACAAACCATGTCTAGATAGTTATTGGTGCGTGAAAGTAGTTTTGACTAAACAGAACTAGTTCCGTAAAGTTGGCAGACGGGTTAGTTCAACAACTTGGGAGACTCCACTGAAACAATGAATCGTTAGAGAATCGAACATGCTGGATTCTGAGAGGATGAATCGCTACACACGTCTATGCACATTAATTGATGCCTAGTGTATGTAGTTGCTGCATAGAATACTGGAAGTCACCCAGCAGGGCCGAGATGGTGACATAAAAGCATCTGAGGACTTTAAGAAACTACTAAAAAATAATGTAACCTATAAATATCGATGATGTTTAAATGGATTAACACAACGTGTAGTGAAAGCTGGATGTTTGACTGTTTGCAATCTACAAATAGTTACAATACAAGCCATAAACGAGAAGCAAGAAAACCTAAATTATTACTAAAACTAAATTAAAAAGATTTGAATCAAATTGGACTAGTGCTGCCCAGCGGTGAAAACAAGTGTTAGCACACTTATCCGTTATGAGCAGGGTAAATAAATTCATCACACACAACAACAAAAAGTGCATGTACCGTACTCCGGCGGCCAAATCGGTAGAAGAACAGGCTTCCTGTGCGGAAGGTTGACAGTTGGAATTACCACCGAGTCAAACCAATCACTTACAAAATTAATACTTGCCCTATCTAGCCCAGCGCTCTGCATTAATAGGGCAAGGACTGGTTAGCTCAGTATCAGGATAATGTGACTGAGTGGAATAACAAGTCATGATGCTGGTGGCCTGGTTTCACCAGTGAGGCAGCACTATAAAGTTACCATGAGTATTTTGGGCACTGTCACATGCCGGTACCCGTTCTGATATGACCATAGATGTTGCTAGGATGAAAAACCCCAACGAGTAAACAAAACCTGAGTGCACGTTGACGGACCTTGGCATGGACCTTATTCAGATTACGTCACTAACCGGGCATTGTGCAACATTAGAGATACCAAGGCTGTAAACAAGCTTAGGGCGCGCTTTGCTAATCCTAATAATATATATATATATATCTATGCACACAATCCAACAGCTTTGTGTCATTTCCATAAAACTACAATACAGGAAGAAGCAATGGATGATTGATTAATTTCGCTTGTTTGCTTTGCAACTGTTATTGTTAGTACGGTTCTCTTTCATGGACGACATTAAAATCATGATTTTGTTTATTTTATATATATCACCACTGCAGAAATTAACCCGATTTATACGTTAACGAATCTGAAATAAATCTGTGTGTTCACTTGTATGCACTTATTCCACCTGTCCCTTATAACAAAAAAAACTTAGTGCTTGTTGGTTTGTGTCATTAATATTTTTACAATGACCTCGCCTCCGGCTAGCCATCGATAAGGTGGTATCAGTGTATGACCTCAATATGGGTATTCCGAATTCCGCTGATCAGGACCTGCGACCAAATACCATAGCTTGTTTGTTGTTGTTTTATGTCCTAGCAACATCTAAACCAGCGGCGGTAGCCAAACCGATAGAGCGCAGGCTTCCTGTGCGGAATGTCGGCAGTTCTAATCCCAGCCGAGTCAAACCAATGATTTATAAAATTGATATTTGTCGCTACCTAGCCTGGGGCCATAGCATGACGCAGTGTTAGTGCTACAAAACTGGTTTTGGCGGGAATCCCCCGGTTAGAGGCGAAAAGACAGCATGCAAGAAGCCATGTTACTGTTAGCGCTAACACCCCGACTGTAAACTATGATAAGATAACCCCATTCCATCGCAGGTTTAGTGGTAAATCCAACCGCTTAGCTGTCGATTCAACATCGTCTGTGTATGTTTGTCTGTGTATGTGTGTGTGTGTTTCTGTGTGTATCTGTGTGTGTGTGTCTGTCTGTGTGTTTCTGTGTGTGTGTGTGTGTGTGTGTGTCTATGTACGTGTCTCTGTGTGTCTCTCTGCAAAGTTAGGTCGTGTCGGGTAAAGTAAAGTCGGGTAAAGTAAAGTCGGGTAAAGTAAAGTCGGGTAAAGTAAAGTCGGGTAAAGTAAAGTCGGGTAAAGTAAAGTCGGGTAAAGTAAAGTCGGGTAAAGTAAAGTCGGGTAAAGTAAAGTCGGGTAAAGTAAAGTCGGGTAAAGTAAAGTCGGGTAAAGTAAAGTCGGGTAAAGTAAAGTCGGATAAAGTAAAGTAAAGTCGGGTAAAGTAAAGTAAAGTCGGGTAAAGTAAAGTAAAGTCGGGTAAAGTAAAGTAAAGTAAAGTCGGGTAAAGTAAAGTAAAGTCGGGTAAAGTAAAGTAAAGTAAAGTAAAGTCGGGTAAAGTAAAGTAAAGTAAAGTCGGGTAAAGTAAAGTCGGGTAAAGTAAAGTCGGGTAAAGTGTAAAGTAAAGTAAAGTAAAGTAAAGTAAAGTAAAGTAAAGTAAAGTCCCAGTCCCAGTCCCAGTCCCAGTCAAGTCAAGTCAAGTCGGCTAATGGGGGTGTCACATTACGACGCATCAAGTAAATGTACGCTGACGTATGTGATTTTTGGCCGCAACATCAGGATACATCGTTATGCATTACGTGTCCGTTAGGCACTCGTTGGTATACGTCAATGTACGTTGACGTACGTCAACGTTCGTCGAGATACGGCGTCGTTCGTCAGGGTGTCAGCAAAGTTTTGTGCATGCACAAAACTTTCGACGTTCGATAACGTGTGGATTTTACGTTGGCCATACGTTATGTATACATCGATGTAAGTTAGACATACGTTGTTCACTACGTTGACCTACATTAACCTACGTTAAAGGCAGTGGAAACGTGAAATCCACGTACTGGCAACTTATGGATAACGTATGTCTAACATATGTTTTGCGTTTCTCTACCATGTCTTGACGTATGTAACGTAAGGCGTAGTTCTGGCGATCGAATAACGTATGTAACGTAAGGGGTAGTTCTGGCGATCGAATAATGTATATAACATTCACCGACGTTCTGCGAACCTAATTCAACCTTTTTCGCCGGGAGGCACGTTAGCCATACGCTATGTATACGTCCAACTTTGAGCCCCGTGCTGAAAAGTTGGATGCATCTCGACATAAAAAAGTGATTTTACGCATTGGCCATGCGCTTGCGAGAGGCGTCGTAATGTGACGGCCATGAAGTCAAGTCAAGTTGGGTCAAGTCAAGTTGGGTCAAGTCAAGTTGGGTCAAGTCAAGTTGGGTCAAGTCGAGGTCGGGTAAAGTCAGGTAAAATCACTGAAAACGCCATCAACAGTCAAGTCGAGGTTGGGTAAAGTCGGGTAAAGTCGGCCAAAGTCGGGTAAAGTCGCTGAAAACAGCATCGACGGCAAAACAACAGTGTACGACAGAACAATTTGGCATAAAGATGGATACATGCATTCAATATAATAATATAATGAATATATTTAAGAAATAACTATCCATAATTAAGCATTTTGAGCTTGGAATTATGTTTGCTTCAGAGCCCGTATCCAATTTGAATTTTATATTGACGGGGCCCACAGGTATTTCGGCAAACCACAAATCGCTTGTCTTGCTGTCATCTCTCTCGATGGCTCCCACGAACAGGTCAAATTCCGGGTTTTCGAATTCCTTCTCGTCGTCTTCATCGTGTTCGTTTAGGACTATCTCGTTTATGCTTGTGGTTTTGCCCCGGCACACTTTCGCGAAATGTCCTATCTTTTTGCACACCGAGCACGATTTGCCTTTTGCGGGGCATGCGTCGCGACCGTTTCGGTGAGTGTACCCGCACCATGAACAATTTGCGCGCACGTCTCCGGGTCTGCTGTCTTGATCCCGGCTCCCTCTGGCAGCCGGCCGTTGCCTCTGCTGCTGCCTGGAGTCGTACGTTCGTGGTGTTTGGCGGGCCGTATCCTCACGTCGTACGTAATCCACCGCATGTTCGCCACTTGTCGCCCCTGCCAACTGTCGTCCTGTGTGTTCGCTCAGGCGGCATATTTCCTCGCACATCTTGAGAGACAGTTTCGGCGTTCTTAAGAGCCGATCGCGTAGCTCATTGCATTTGACACCGCTCACTAGTCTGTCGCACATCAATGATTCTTCTAGGCCTTCGTATTGACAGTGTCCGATTCGGTGTCGCACTTCTCTTATGTATGTGTCCATCGTCTCTTGGCCCTGGTTATACGAGTTAAACTTGTACCGAGTCACAGTCAAGTTTGTTCGTCCTTCACAGTATATCCGGAACGCTTCCCGGAGTGGTTCGATTTTGTCTCTTTCGGCGGCCGTGAATGTCATTGCTTGATGCACTTTTTGCGCTTCTGCTCCTGCCACGTGTAAAAACACGCAGCACTGCACCTTCTCGCTCCTACTCAGCACTCCGGCTGCTGTGGCGTAGATCTGGTAGGAATGGCTCCAGGCTTTCCAGTTAGCCACCAAGTCCTCGTTCAAATTCAGTGCGGCGGGGGGTTTCAACCCGGAAAGAGCCATTTTGCTTCAGTTTCCCGCTTCTGACACCATGTAATGATCATGAACCGACTCTACACAACGACGTCTAGTTTCATAATGCTTTATTTGGGTTCCGCGCAGACGGCGCTGCCGGCCCGATCCGGGTTTCGGTTTCGGGTGCTCGCGTCGTACATACACTACAATAGCTACCCTGACATTAGCTTTTAACACCAGCTGGTGCTCGGCATTAATAGGATAGGATAAGGACTGGTTAGGACATCGGGTCATGGTGCCAGCAGCCTGGTCTTTCATTGGGGAAGCACTATAAAGTTGCCATGAGTGTGTACTGTCACAAGTCGGTACCCGTCCTGATATGCCCTCAAATGTTGCTAGGACGTAAACAACAACAAATAACATCTAAGGTCATATCAGGATGCACCATAGACTTACTTTGCAGGTCCATGACTGCCCATCACTCATCAAACTTGGTTCGGTTATTGTCACACATTCTAATGTAGATTGCAGTTAAACTGTGCCCGCAAATATTTTACATGAGATAAAATACCACTTTCTGGTTGATCATGTACATGTTTTCACCACCTCCATACACCGTGTCCCACATAAGCTGAAGCTGTCACCTGGCATGCTGGGTCACAGCTTCAGTACTTCCTGAGCGACCAGCAGAACTCGGAACACAACTATAGCGCAGACGTCTTGTGGGACCCCCCTGAGTAGCGTAATAGTGGGGACCCCGTAGGCAGTTTGGCGCGCTCCCTGGTTACTTCTTGCACAATAAGGACCCTAACAATGGCCAGTGGTTTCGTCGCATCTGTGCTGAGTTAACACCCCCAAGGGCCAGCCATGACCTTTCGCCATTTGCGGAGAAATGGCAATTATGGGGGTTTGCACGACTGTGTATATATCGTCTATGTGTCACGTGACAGGGTTCGGACAATAGGCAGCTTCAACATCCGGGTTAGTTCAGGTGTGCGGGTGCACCATGTGACAAATGGTGATTGATTTCGGGACTCGTGATTAGGTTCTCGTTTGACATGATATATACATGATTTTGTATACATATATACAGTAAAACCTCTCTAAATCGACCGACCATGCGACCATTTAGGGAGGTGGTCAGCTTAGGGATTTTTTAAAATCGTTACAATGGTATTGTATGGGCGATCGTTTGGGACCCAAATAAAGCGATCGATATAGGGGAGTGGGCGATCTGTGGAGGGGGTCGGTTAGGCAGCCTTAACTGTACACAGTTAATAAAAAGCCATGCTCCCGAGGACTTTAAAGCTTGCTCATGCGGAGGGCTACTTCGGTCTTCGGCCCATATAACTAAGGGCGTTTAAGTATTTTTTTATAACGAATGCTAATGAGTAAACAATTTATTGGAGTAAACAATAAAAGTTATGAATTATAACTATCACAATCAATTTGAGATAACTAAGTCAGCAGGGTAAACAACATTAGTTGTAGTCTTCGCAGACATCATCCCAAACGACGTCATATTCACCGCCATTAAGACTCTTTTGTCAAAATTTGTGTGGATAGCAAGCAAACAAACACACATTCGGCTTTATTTATTTATATATATATATATATAATCCCTCATTATATATATATATATATATATAATATATATATATATATTATGAGTGATTATATTGACCAAACTGCACAATTCTTGTGTGAGGATAGCAGTTAGTTTTGGCACACAACTTTTACTCTGAAGAATTTACCTTTTTTTTCAGATTCGACGCACTGTTGTTTTGTTGCGTTTCATGCTGTTGTTGGTGGTGTTGGGTGGGGGGGGGGCTGTTATTGTTGTAAATTTGCAATTTAGGACATTTCTATGATCTGAAAATATAAACTTTGGGGCTTCATTATACATTTCAGAATAGACTACATCACGGTTCCAGCGGTGCGGTGCATTGTGGGATGCATCAGAGCAAAACAAAGCCGTGAGAAGCAGATGGCACATGCTAATACACTGGGTGCAGTTATGAAATGTGCTAGTTTCAGCTGATCTCACCTCTTGTTTGAAACATAGAATACCAACTAAAAAAATATATATAATAAATTAAGATATTAATCTTTTATCCAGCATTGCATTTACATCAATATAATCAGCACATCTTATGCCATGTGCATTTAGATTTAGACAAATCTAGACACTCAGATTAGTGTTAGAACCATTGCCAAAGTCAGTTTTATTTATTTTATTCATGTTTTTATTTATATTCTATGGTTAATGACATAAGTAGAAATAAAAAATGAGTAGGGTTAATCAGATATTGGTTATATATTTAAACAAGTTTTTGTTGACACATTTGACATTTTAATATTTAGAACAAGCCTGTAAAGTGACTGAAATTCTAAGTTTCTTAGCTCAAAATGCTTAATTATGGAGAGTTGTGTCTTAAACATATTCATTATATTATTATATTGCATCCTTCCCTCCATCTGTATGCAAAATTGTTATGTATTTCTATTTATTTTGAATAGAATGCCAGTTTTGCCCTATGCATATCGGCAAACTCAATGGGTGTACGTACGCCTTTGCTTTGCTCCCAACGCCGTTTTCAGCGCATGTGCAGTCGGAACCGTGATGTAGTCTATTATACCATTGTGAGAGCTGAATAAAGAGCATGGGTTTTCCCTTCACTGTTTTTCTGCTTTAAAAAAGATCTTTATTGATAATGACATGTTGTCACGACAAATAGCCTCGAACTAAGCAGCTTTTAATTTTTAACATAAATGTGTTCGTTCTAATTACCAAGGGAACAAATCTTTCTAATTACCGAGGGAACAAACTTCTGTTTGTTCCTTCTAATTACCGAGGGAACAAACTTGTTTGTTCTTTCTAATGACCGAGGGAACAAACTTCTCTTTCTTCCTTCTAATTACTGACTCGCATGCAGGAGATCTTCTTTGTCCATGATATTTTCATCATCCTTCGGAGGAGGGCATTAGTCAACTCCCCGTGGACAAAGAAGATCACCAACAAAGAAGTTCTCAGAAAAAATAAAAATAAGAAAAGCTTGTTTGCCACTATACAGACAAAGAAACTTATTTATTTTGGCCACATCATTCGTCAGAGTTCAATATACCGTACATTGTTGGAAGGGAAGGTGAATGGCAGCAGTGGGAGAGGGAGACCAAGAACATCATGGTTTACAAATATTTCACAGTGGACAGGCTTGAATTATTCACAGTCTATCAGAACAGCACAACATCGGGACAAGTGGAGAACCATTGCATCCAACCCTCGACTAGAGGATGGAACTATTGATTGATTGATTGATGCAGGAGATCGGGAGTTCGATTCCCGGTCGAGTCAAGCCAATGACTTATCAAATCGATACTTGTTGCTTCCTAGCCTGGCGCTCGGCAGTAATAGGATGGGGCAAAGGCTGGTTAGCTCAGTGACAGGATAATGTGACTGAGTGGGATATCAGGTCATGGTACAGACAGCCTGATTTCCCAGTGGGGCAGCACTATCAAGTCGCCATGAGTGCGCACTGTCACAAGTCAGTACCCCTCCTGATATGACTTTAGATAGTACAAAGATGTAAAACTCCAACAACGAACCAACTTTTTAAAATAAGTTTGTTCCTTCTAATTCTGAACGCGTCACAAATGTGGCGTGTGCGCACGGGGGCGGGCTGACATATCACACTCGGCGGTACAGAGCACTAAATGGGCAATAATGCCACGTACCCACAGCAACTGGGCGGGAGATGGGGCTGACCCAGATTCAGCAGATATCTGAACCACCAGATGGCGCCGTGGGAAGTGATAACACATACCGCACATACCACACACATACCCCCCCAACCCCCAACCCCCAACCCCCCCGCCTCACTCACTACGCAAGCACCACTCATTTAAACACGCACCACTTACTCACCATTCACTCACCACTCATTCAAACACGCACCACTCGCTCACCATTCACTCACTCACCACTCAGGCACCACTCATTCAAACACGCACCACTCATTCAAACACGCACCACTCACTCACCACTCACTCACCACTCATGCAAACACGCACCACTCATTCAAACACGCACCACTCATTCAAACATGCACCACTCACTCACCACTCATTCAAACATGCACCACTCATTCAAACACGCACCACTCATTCAAACATGCACCACTCACTCACACACGCACCACTCATTCAAACACGCACCACTCGCTCACCATTCACTCACTCACCACTCAGGCACCACTCATTCAAACACGCACCACTCATTCAAACACACACCACTCACTCACCACTCACTCAAACACACACCACTCATTCAAACACGCACCACTCATTCAAACACGCACCACTCACTCACCACTCATTCAAACACGCACCACTCATTCAAACACGCACCACTCACTCACCACTCATTCAAACATGCACCACTCGCTCAAACACTCACCACTCACTCAAACACACTCACTCATCCACTACTCAAGCACAGCTCATTCAAACATGCACCACTCATTCAAACATGCACCACTCATTCAAACATGCACCACTCACACACCACTCACTCACCACTCATTCAAACACGCACCACTCTCTCACTCACCACTCGCTCAAACACTCACCACTCACTCAAACACACTCACTACTCAAGCACAGCTCATTCAAACACGCACCACTCGCTCAAACACTCACCTCTCACTCACTCACTCACTCACTCACTCACTCACTCACTCACTCACTCACTCACTCACTCACTCACCCACCCACCGACTCACTCACAGCCAAAATAAATTGGGTAATAATTAGTACCCACATACTGATTGATTGGGGCTTTAGGCTCTAGCAACCTATGAGGTCACGTGACAATGTTCACACCTGGTGAATGTATTTACTGCAATCATGACAATATGATAACCGACATACATCACACAATCGTGACATTCAGCTAACCAGTATTTGCCTTATCTATTTAATGTCAATTCTAGCACCCGTTTTTGTCAAACCTTTAATTAATATGACCCGCACAATGGGATTTACCCACAATGTTCCGCGTGGTAAGTAGACAGGTCTAACAAACTAGACCCTTCTATCTCCATAACAATGCCTTGTTATTGACATGTGGATCACCCCTTTGGTTAAACTCGAAGTTCAGAAGACTATATATATATATATATATATATATATAGCCTAAGAGTTCAATGGCAAATAGCATCCACTTTTAATTTCAGCATAAATGTTTTCCTTGCATGACCCACCCTTGTTAATTCATGATTGTATTATCATGTAAGCAAAATGCTAATCTGTATCATCATCATCATCATCATCATGCTGTCGGTCGCGATGCGACAAAGACTGCTTTCATTACTTGACTGCCGCTCCATTTAGCTCTCTGCTGTGAGAGTTGCGTCCATGAGTCGGTCTTAATGTCTCTCAGCTTCAGGTTTTTGCGTTGTGTTCCTCCTAGCTGATTTTCCGCTGTCGACTGAAGATGAGCTCGAGCAGCGCGGTCCTTGGTAACCCGGGCGACGACCGAGCAGGTATGGTGTTTGGTTGTACATTGCATGAAAGCTGCCTGCAAAAGTGTTGAAGTGCTGCTGGCTTTTGCAAGTTACCAGCGACACTCTCTCGGGGAGCAAATAGAGGTTTCACACCGGCAAGAACATGTCAAGACAGGCGCAAAACTATTTGTCCCTACAGTGGCTAGTCGGGAGATGTTGGGAGTTCCATACATCAACCGCCCTTAATGCTGCCACAGTGACATGGTTTTCTGTTTAGGGTTTGCTCCCTTATGGCCGGTGCACACCTACCGTTTACGATTCGCGCACTAAAACTCGCGACTCGACCCGACCCGCTTAAAACTGAAAACGGGCCGATTCGTTTTTCGAATCGCGAATCGCAATCGTAAACGGCCGCTTTTAGCACTAAAAAATTAGTTTTATGCGCGAATCGTAAACGGTAGGTGTCCTAGGGGGTCGCACACCTAGCGATTTTTGGGCAGTTTTAGATCGTATACGGTAGGTGTGCGCGGAAAAACGGTAGGTGTGCACCGGCCATAAGCCTTCGGTTCTGTCAAGAACCTGTACCACAAGGCAGTGGTTTACAACTCTGCAAGGCAGGGGCGTCAAACTCCCTGAGGTATTGCTGTACCTATGTATATATACCAACGCCCCGGTATCGAAATTAAACCATACCCAATTATTATTCGGCAAAATAAAACATTTGACTGGGACGAAGGGCGAGAGGAGGGGGGGGGGGAGGGGGAGGGGGAGGGGAGGGGTAGGGGAGGGGGAAGGAAACCAAAGTTGCAAAGCAATTGCTGATGTCATTTGATTGCAGCTGTTTGGCACATGCGCTTGTTGATGGGTATTCTGTGAATGTCGCCATTAACACACGCGCACGCACACACCCACGCACGCACACACACGCACCAGGCATTAGCTACTGCTGGGGCGGGCGGACTGAGGGTGCTGGTATGTAGGCAAGGTTGTGGATGAGTTGAGCTGCTCTGCTGAGTGACTCGTGACGCTCAGAGGCACTAAGTATGTTCCCTGGCATTAGTCAACTCCCCGTGTAAAACCTAGCCTCCCCCCCCCCCCCGACACCCACCCCACCAACTCCGCGGAACTTGATGGGTAGGTATCAGAAGAGTGATATCCGATTCAGCTACTAGTACTACTGCCTGGATGTGGTGGGTTTTGTTGGGTTGTTTTTTTGTTTCTTTTTTTATGTGAGGGTTTTTTGAAGGGAGGAGAACCAAGAAAGGAAGGAGGATGAGGAGGATGAGGAGGATGAGGAGGAGGATGAGGAGGAGAAGGAGGAGGAGGAGGAGGGGGGTAAGAGTTGTGTGTATTTGTGGGTTTTCTTTTTTGGGGGGTGGGGGGGAGGGCTTCGGGGGAGGGAGTTCTGTTTAAAGTTGCATAGTCGGATGGTTTTAAGTTCCTGTCATTATCTTAGATAAATGTATTATGTTGGTCGTTATAATCTACCTTACTTTAGTCTGAAGTAACTTTTATTTTAAATAGCTAACTTTTTAGATATTTAAAGTGCAAATAGGAGAAATTAATTTTGGCAAGCACGCCAAAACTCAGACACCATAGGCTCCTACAGTACATGGTTCTAATAAATTCAGTAGTCCCTTCCATGTGGCAACAAATGTTCAATAAGTGCACCAGTATATAAGTTAAATATGCACACTGAAATGGAGGTAATTGTTTCGATTTTGACTTTTTTGTTTTCAGCGGACTATGCGGCTTTAAAATAATGATGATCTTTGTTTATTTAGACGTTTTGTTTTATTTGTTTAAACTAAGAGCATTTACTGAGGCTTGTGTTACTTAGGGGTGACTTAAAGCGGCATTGTCCGATGAAAACATAACATTTTCAAAAGTAAAGCACTTATCTAAATTTGTTTCTACATATCTAACTTAGATACTGGTGCACATATTAAACATTTGTCACTGCACAGAAGGGAATACTGAGGTAATTGAATAGAACCGGTTACTGCAGAGGCTATCGTGTCAGAGTTCTGGCAAGCTTGCCAAAACTAATTGTGCATGGCTGCACTTCAAATATCTTTATAAAGTTAGGCATTTAAATTAAAAGTTACTTCAAACTAAAGTAAGGTACATTATACCGATCAGCCTAATGTATTTATCTCAGATAATGTCAGAAACTCAAAACCATCGGACAATGCAACTTTAATGCCGATTCGGACTTTAATTCAGAACGCCAACCGGCAGTTCGCCGATCTCAATTATGATAAGTCCGCCAAGTCAGGGCCTCAAAAAACAGCGCAGTAATTACACCCACTCCCATACATGTACGGTGTGTGTGTGTGTATGTGAGTGTGTGTGTATCTGTATGTGTGTATGTGAGAGTGAGTGTCAGTGTGTGTATGTATCTGTATATGTGTGTATGTGTGAGTGTGTGTGTATGTATGGGTTATATGTGCGTGTGTATGTATGGGTTATGTGTGTGTATGTATGGGTATATGTGTGTGTATGTATGGGTATATGTGTGAGTATGTATGTATGTATGTATGTATGTATGTATGTATGTATGTATGTATGTATGTATGTATGTATGTATGTATGTATGTATGTATGTATGTATGTGTGTGTGTATGTATGTATGTATGTATGTGTATGTGTGAGTGTGTGTGTGCGAGTGTGTGTGTATTCGTGTGTGTATGTGTGTATGTATGTGTATGTGTGAGTATGTCTGTCTGTATTCGTGTGGTTTATATACCTATGCCGCATGTGGGTGTAAATTCGGATAAGGACACTGTTATATAGCTCGTCTGATATCTGAATTGGGCCATCTTCGATACATACATGAATTACACCCTGTTGGATTTATGTGACAAATTCAGGTATTACACTGCCACACACCATTTGAAAATTCGTCTCGAGGATTAAATCTTTTTTTATATTAATTTATTTTTAAATCAGGAAAACGCAGTCAAGCGATCATGAACTGTAATTGCTCGACAGTGACATCGCATTACCACAGCCAGATCGGTGGTTCGTGAAATAGTCGACATTTGGAGATGATTCGGCAAGAAGGCTTATCGAGATTACAATATACTATATACCATATACAGTGAAGCCCCGTTATAACGCGATCGTTGGGGTCCATAACATATCATCGTGAAGAAGGCGGGGCCGCGATAAATAGGGGTTCAATTGACTGAATTACCTTTGTTATATACAGTAAAACCTCTATAAATCGACAGACCATGGGACTTTAAGTTATCCATTTAGGGAGGTGGTCGGTTTAGGGAGCTAGAATATTCTTTCAATGGTATTATTGGGACCTAAATAAAGCGATCGATATAGGGGAGTGGTCGATCTGTGGAGTTGGTCAGTTAGAGAGGTTTTATTGTATATTGAGCAACTGCACCCCCCCCCCCCCACCAATAGCCGATGTTTACTTTTTGGCTGGGAGCGGGGGTCGTTAAACAAACAAAATGTGTCACAATTATAGACCTTTTTCATGGAGCATGCGAGATGATCAGCTATCCACATTAGTTCTTGACATTGCCATCACACTGCTGGTTGATGTTTGAAATCCTCTATAAGACATTTTCTACGGAGCATGTTGCACAGTGAGCTGCTACCAACAATACTGTTTCTTCCATTAGAACCATAAGACAGAAGTTTGTTTTATTTAACGCCTCGAGAGCACAGAACCAGAAGACAGGTTGGTGGTGAAATTCCTCTATAAAACCCTTTCCAGAGACCTAGCTGCACATTGAGCTTCTATCCACAATACAGTTCCTTCCATTTCCATCAGAAGACAGGTTGGTGGTGAAATTCCTCTATAAAACCCTTTCCAGAGATCAGAAGGGAGGTTGATGGTGGAAATCCTCTATAAGCCCATGTCCACAGAGCATACTGCACAGTGAGCTCCTACCCACAGCATTAATTCTGTCACGGCCAGCAAATGGTGGCGGGCTGGTGGTGGAAATCTTCTATTGGGAATTTTCAAATGCGTGTATTTAGTGAATATTCCTTCATTACTGGTGTCGATGAAAACGACTCTGAACACAGGGTATTTTTAATGGGCTCGCGCTTCCTTGCACTAACTACATCATAGAAAGTCATGGATGGTAGCAGAAGAAGCGCAATGACCTCAGCTTTCTATCCATATATAGTTTGCCATAGGTGAAAAAGGTCAATCAGGTCAAATTCTGCAATTTAAATTATTTTCAAAGTTAAAAACCCATTTACTGAACTAACAAATATTTAAAACCTAATAAGAGTTGGTGTGGATAGATAGGCAATTTGATTCCCTTTCAAATGATACCAATCTCACTATAGTGCTAGTTAGTGTAAGGAGCCGTGGACAGAATATTGACACCAACTTGTTTGGATATTTTCTGACCACACTCGTTTCAAAATGGTAACACCCATGTAGAAACATGTATATGACATTGAAGTCTATTGAGATATATTACAGAATATATATTCTAATATTGGGCCAAATCTGGGGAGGATCCAACCATTGCTCTAGTCACAGTGAATATCTGGAGATTTACTTAAATCAATATCTTTAGTTTCAGACACTTTTAAATTTTATTTGCAATCAAAATGTAGCTTTTGATATTTTTAGCAAAATTATTGTTATAGCCAATATGTATCATTTCTATATTATGTATGTGCACAATTTGAAGAAGATACACCTATTGGATGAGCCACAGTGAGTGTTCAAAGCTTGATGAACAAACTTTTACTCTTTTATTTTGTACACTTTTCTTTTATATGTGCAATCAAAATGCACTTTTTGGATTTCTAGACAGAATATTAATACCATTATGTGTATTACTTCCAGATGATGTGCACTGTCAATTTATATGAAGTTTATCCAATTGGTTAAGCTACAATGAACATTTAAATATTCATCAAATTGATATATTTGGTTTTCCGACAATTTGTCTATATATATATGTTCAATCGAAATTCAATACTTTCCATATCTTTGGATATAATATGGATAAAAATAATATCTATTAGTCTTAGAGAATGGTTATTGTAATACTGTGCCAAATATGAGGAAGATTCAAAAGATTGTTTTGCTGCAATGAGCTTTTAAACATTGGAATGTTGAAAATAATTCACTTACAGATGCTGTTTACATGCAAACAATTACACTTTTTGACATTTTAGGATGCAAATATTGTTTGATTCTCTGGAGATAGAGGTCTGAAAAAAAAATAGGGTGTTACATTGTTATGAATAGGTGAACTATTTAGCATGTATTCAGTCTCATTGCGGTTTTCGAAGAAAATACCATGCTTTGAAAATGGCTAATCAGAATGATTAAAAAAAAAATGAATTGCACCCTTTGACATTGTTATATTAAAAATCTGTTTGACTAATTGATTTAGGAATTGACAATTTAAATTCCGTTATATATGTATAATGGAAATTCTTTAGCAGAACGCCCCTCACATCCTTCCACTTTTTATTATATTTGGTCAAAGTTCCCCTTTTAATTCACAATTAATACATATTTATATATTTAATCTTACAAAATTATTATTTCAAGAACAATAATATATATAGGCTAACTATTTTTGGATTTGGGCTTGTGAATTCAACGTCTACAGGAAGGATTAAAAATATTGCATCCTATGCATATTTTTTAATTTCGCTGCCGGTACCTAGTATTATCATATCTATTTGTCTTGCCGACTGCCCCGGATGTATAGGAACTCATGAATATTCATGTATGCCAATGTGTGACGTCATTCGCTAAAAGCCCTAGTAGACATAGCATCTGGGGCGGGTTTCAATAACAGTTTCACGTGAGTGGTGGCCTGCCTGCACAACTGCCACATCTTGGAGGAGACGCAGGGGTCCGCACGCCCCAGCACCCTGACTGACATCTGGAGTCACGTGATTATTCCATAGCGCTTCACCAGCCAATCAGCGCACCGCCATGACGTCCGCGCTGGTTACTGGTGAGAGGCCGATACATACGATGGAACAGACAAGGATGGTTGGTGGGTTTTTTGGTGGGTTTTGTTTGTTTGTTACATTCCTTGATTAAACGGGAAATTCTCATTCCACTGTTCCTTGCTGTATCCTAGTAATTTCAAGTATCAGACACCGGGTGTGGTGGCCGAATCGGTAGAGCTCACGTCTCGCATGCGGGAGATCAGTTCTCGTTTGAGTCAAATCAATGACTTATAAAACTGTAACGCGTCGCTTCCTAGCCTGGTGCTCAGCATTAATAGGATAGGGCAAGGACTGGCTAGCTCAGTGTCAGCGGCCTAATTTCCCAGTGGGGAAGCACTATAAAGTCACCATGAGTGCACACTGTCACAAGTCGGTACCCATCCTGATATGACCTTAGATGTTGCTAGGACATAGGACCAATCACGGATCAGACTATGTAGCGACAAGTATACATTTTTTAAAGTCATTGCTTTGAGTTTGACTCACCCAGTGTTCGAATCCCACGACTTACCAGACTGGATGCAGGTGCTCACCTCATTTGGGCATCCCGTCTAATTGACCTTTAACTGATGTTGCTTCACGTCTTAGCAACTTCTAATGTCACATCATGACAGATATCGACAAGTTGGTTGTTGGAGGTTTACGTCCTTGCAACATCTAAGGTCATATCAGGACTAGTACCGGCTTCTGACAATCCACACTCATGGCAACTTTAAAGTGCTGCCCCACTGGGAGACCAGGTCGCCAGCACCAAGTGACAGTGCACGTTCATGGTGACTATAGTGCTGCCCCACTGGAATAACGTTCGATCGAAACCACCATCCGATATCCCCCGTATGTATGATGTATGTATGCATGTATGCAGGGGTAAACGGGGCCTAATGAAGTCTGGCCGGGGGACGCTCAGATGGGTGGTAAATGATGAGGTTGCTAAATAAAAAGGCACAGGTTGGGTCCGGGTGTGTGTGTGGGTGTGTTTGTGTATATGGGGGGGGGGGGGAGGTCAGACTTAACCCGTTAGCCAGTGCGTGGAGGGTAGAAAGATACACATTTAGATCAAAGAAAGATACACATTTAGATCATCGGTGCAATTTTGACCACAGTACCTTTTCTTTAGTCGCACAAGCAAATACCAATACAAACCAGAAGTGCTATCGTCGAATGTGTGTGTGTGTGTGTGTATGTGTATGTATGTATGTATGTGTATGTATGTATGTATGTATGTATGTATGTATGTATGTATGTATGTATGTATGTATGTATGTATGCATGCATGCATGCATGCATGCACGCACGCACGCACGCACGCACGCACGCACGTACGTACGTATGTATGTATGTATGTATGTATGTGTGTATGTATGTATGTATGTATGTATGTATGTATGTATGTATGTATGTATGTATGTATGTATGTATGTATGTATGTATACAACTTATTTGCAGAACTAGTTTCCGGTGACATGACGACAAGAGCACTTGCGGTGTGCACTGGTTTCCTGTCAAGTGCAGACCGATAGAATGCGGGCCAACTGTCCATTCTTCATACAATTTACAAAGCTGCATACCGCGATGAAAACATCAAAGTAAAACAAGATAACCTAGATTTTATCCTACACATCCACCTTCGAATCTACAAGTTAGATACTGACGCAATAATACACTAATTGCAGTGTGGTCCTGTACTAAGCTACACTCAAAAACGGGTAAAAAGTCTAAATTGATTTGGCATCTTTTCACTTCAAATATATTTAAAGTTACCCTTTTCAAATAAAAATTACTCCTTCAAATATTAAACATGATACACTGACCCCTAATTAATAAAGCTATGCACATCTTACTAGGTACTGGTATCAAAATTTAAAAATAGGCATATGGTTCAATATATATATTCTTTCCTGTAGACATTACAACTACAAGCCCAAATCCAAAAACAGTTAGGCTATATAGATTATTGTTTTTGAGATAATCATTTTTTAATATAAAATGTATTAATTTTGAATTAAAAGTGGAACTTTGACCAAATATAATATACAGTGGAAGCATGTGAGGGAAGTTCTGCTAATCAATTTCCATTGTACACATATAGAGGAATTTAAAATGCCAATTGTTAAATCAATTAGTGAAGCAAATTTTTAATGAGACAATGTCAAAAAGTGCAATTCATAACGAAAAAAATCGTTAGGATTTGGCCAAATAGCCATTTTCAAAACATGGTATTTTCTTCCAGAACTGCAACAAGACTGAATAAATACTAAATAGTTCAAATATTCATAACAGTGTAATAGCCTATTCTTTTTCCAGACCTCTATGTCCAGAGAATCAACAGATATTTGCATCCTAAAATGTGAAAAAGTGTAATAGTTTGCATGTAAACAGCATTTGTATGTGAAATATTTCAAATTTTCAATCTTTGAAAGCTCATTGCAGCTAAACAATCATCTGTGTCTTCCTCAAATGTGGCACACTATGAGAATAACCATTCACTGAGACTAATAGATATTATTTATATCAATATTATATCCAGAAATATGGAAAATATTGAATTCTGATTGAACATATAAAAACAAATTGTCGGAAAACCAAATATATCAATTTGATGAATATTTAAATGTTCATTGTGGCTTAACCAATAGTTGTATCTTCCTATAAATTGACCGTGCACACCAGCTGGAAGTAATACACATTATTCTATTAATATTCTATCTCGAAATACAAAAAGTGCATTTTGATTGCACATTCTAAAGAAAGTGTAGTAGTCTGAACATGAGCTCTACTATCACGCGGTAGCAGCGGAGACTACGACGCCATCAGCGCAGTACCATTACACTGCGCTAGGTGGCGGCACGGGTCATCACCGGTCAGACCCTAGCTGGGCTGACCTCTACTGCGTGTGGTTGACCCACCCCCCCCACACACACCTATAGAGTCGATGTGGGATCTGGCGAGTCAGGGGGCGGGTCAGACAACTACTGACGCCGTGAAGAGCAGATGGTTCAATAAACCAAGGGTGAAGCGTACACTTGATTGAATCTTGGTGTTCTTCCGTGTGAGCGAGAGAGTCGGAGGGCCGTGGGCCATTACAAAAGTGTACAAAATCAAAAATATAAATTTGTTCATCAAGATTTGAACACTGACTGGCTCATCCAATAGTTGGATCTTCTTCAAATTTTACACACATAGCGAATGGAACTCATGCATAGTAGCTATAACAATAATTTAACTAAAAACATCAAAACCTGCGTTTTGATTGAAAATAAAAAATGTAAAGCATCGGAGACCGAAAATATTGATTTAAATAAATCCTTAAATATTCACTGTATGTAAATCAATGGTTGGATTTCCCCAAATTTGGCACGATATTAGATTGTATATTATGTGATATATGCCAATAGATATCAATGTCATATACATGTTTCTTCATGGATGCGACCATAGTGAAACTATTGTGGACCACAAAGACCCAAAGAGGTTGGTGTCAATATTCTGTCTGCGGCTCCTTGCACTAACTAGCACTATAGTGAGATTGGTATCATTGGGAATGGGAGTCAAATTGTCTTAGATCTATCTATACAAAATCTTATTAGGTTTCTAATATTTTTTTAATTCAGTAGATGGCTTTAAACATTCAAATTAATTTAAATTGTGTAATTCGCCCTGAATGACCTTCGTGACCTAGGGCAAACCATATATGGATAGAAAGCTGTGGTCATTGCGCTTCTCTTGGGACCATCCCTGACTTTCTACGATGTAGTGCAACGAAGCCAGAGCCAATTAAAAGTAGCCAGTTTTCGGGGTCGTTATCATTGACACCCGCGATGAAGGAATATTGTCCTAATACTGTCATAATACAAATGGATTTTACATCAATAGAAACTTACTTTATATTCAATCCAACAACAGCATCAGATAGAACACATGTTGATCTTTCAGGATAAGCAATTTCATCAAAATCAAATACATACAGAAATAGTTATGACCATGTGAATATTGATGAAAAAAGCACCATTCCTCAATTTTTCATGTCGCTGCGGTACCTAATCTTACGGTATGTCCTGTGTAGGTTTCTGGACTAACGACACCGTAGTAACGCTCGAAACCAACCAAAGTGGGGTACGTACCTGCAAAGAGAAAGAAGACACAGATTAGATGCACGTCGGGAGGGCGTGGTTAAACATGCTAATTTAGTGTGTACTTGCGATTTTCTAACGGGTCATCCAAAGTTTTCAATATTTTCAAGGTAGTACAAAGAGTACTACTTTTCCAGACCCCCCCCCCCCCCACACCCGGTTCACCCCCCCCCCCGTTCTAATTTACAGTAGAAAGTAAACATTTGTTTTGATGTGTCACTGTGTGTCAGCTCCTTTTTCCCACTCTGCACAAAAGTTTATGGTTTCAGGCATATTTGACCCAAGCTCCCGAGTCGACAGACAGCCTTGTCTCTTAACACCTAACCAATATATGCATATATCACAGTTTCCGAGAATGGCCCACATATATATAACGGGCACAGATCATATATTTTGCTTCCTATTAAATGAGAAGGGTGACACGCCCTGAAATGTAGATAGGTTACCTTACAATGTGCAATATTAACAACATGACTAATCTAGTAGAGGCTCTGAAATGCTCAGATTATACAGCTTTAAAAATGGCCGCATTGCTGAGGATGCATTGTTATCAGCGCACATTGACTAAGCAGTCTGGAAGATGTCATTTACTCGAATACAAGTCGCACCCTGACTTTGGCATGGTTTTCTTTCAGTTTTCCATTAAACGCTCCAAATTGGACAATTCTCTATATATAAAGGACTAAAGCGTGGGAGTTGTCCCTAAATGCCAAGACCCCACGCCTCACATACACTCTCCTCCCCTCCCCACTACTATATGTATATATACCTCACTACCAACAATCCGCCTAACAAATTTACCCAAAATATTCTCATTCGTCACGTCAACAGAGCGGTGTGAAAACAATACAATAAAGTTTTTAAGATACAAGATTAATTATTTTTCTTTCAATAATAATAATGTTTTGTGGTTTTACGAGCTAGCAAAATCTAAGGTCATATCAGGACAGGCACTGACTTATGACAGTGCACACTCATGGCGACTTTATAGACCTGTCCCAGTGGGAGACCAGGCCACTGGCACCATGACCTGATATCCCATACAGTCACATTATCCTGACCCTGTGCCAACCAGTCCTTGCCCAATCCTATTAATGCCGACCACCAAGCTAGGTAGTATCAATTATATACGTCATTGGTTAGACTCAGCTGTGATTCGAACTCCCGACCATACGCACATGAAGCCTACGTCCTATCGATTCGGCCACCCCATCCGGTCAATGATTATGATTGTTTTATGTCCTACCAACATCTAAAGTAATATCAGTGTTCTGATATAATGCGATGATTCATTGGACCCAGAATTCCCTAATTCAAAAGTATTTCAATAAACTGAACCCCGACGTAGTGCATTTTATGGACCTCAACGATCGCATTATAACGGGATTTCACTGTATATGGATGTTACTTGGATGTACAGAGACTCACAAACAAAACGTTGAAGTTGGTGTGGAGGTGGTGTCTATTTATTGGTAAAGCCTGATGTGCCAGACGGGGTTAATGATCAAGTCATGTGTGCAGGCAATTTGTGAAAGTGGCTACTGAGGCATCATCGTGGCTAGATTGGTCATCGACTCGCCACATGCAGGATAATTCTGGGGCCACTATAGGCGACACGCCCAGAAAGCGTCATGTTTAAATCGCAGATTCAAACTTTAATACACAACTATTTTAGGGTTGGTATATACAGTGAGACCCCGTTATAACGCGACCGTTGGGGTCCATCGCAAAAAAATCGGGGTCGCGCTAAATCGGGGCTCAGTTTCCTGAATTACTCTTTGAATTAAAGATTTCGGGAAGGCCAAAGGCTCATTGCATTATATCCGAATTCGCGTTAAATCAGGGCGCGTTAATTCGGGGGTTCACTGTAACTTCCAGGGTCACATGAAGAAGCCCATAAGCTGTATCTTGGAACTAAACCAACAGAAACTTTATCTCATCACCAAACACCTACTGAATATCCTATCTAAAGTTTTCAATATTTTCAGTCAAACAAAGAGTACTACTTTTCCAGCCACCCCCTCCCCACAAAGTAAATTAAAGCTTGTTTTATTTAACGATGTCTCTAGAGCACATTGATTTTCATATCACTGGCTATTGGACGTCAAACATGGTCATTCTGACATATTTCTTTGGAGGAAACTTGCTGCCGCCACATAGGCTAGTCTTTCCCATAAACAGCAAGGGGACTTTTATATGCACTTTCCCACAGCCAGGACAGCACATATCACAGCCATTGATGAACCAGTAGTGGACCACTGGTTTGAACAGAAAATAGCCCAAACTGCAAATGTGTCCACTGAGCAGGATCGATTGGACGATCAACACCTTCACAGGTGGACATGCTACCGCCTGAGCTATGTCCCGCTCCGCGTCATATAATTCGCCTAGATCCTATGCCGTGTGTAATTTTGTTCAAGGTGTGTATATGTGTGGAGGGGGAGCGCTCACCAAACCTATTCTTAGGCTCGAGTCCTATAGTACTGGCTAGACGGGTGGCTGGCTGGACGCGGTTCGGAGTGAGCCCAGCCATATTCAATTGACGTCAGCACCAGCAGTGGGGACGGCTAAACGACCCCGCCGGAATATATATTTGGGGGGGGGGGGGGGGGGTAGGGGGGTAGGGGTGAATGTGTGAGAGCGAAGTGGAAAGGATGGAGCTCTATGATATATAAGCTATATAAATATATACACATGTCAACTATATACATATAATATATCAACTTTAAATATGTATACATAGTTGTTTGTTGGGGTTTTACGTCCTAGCAACAGCATCAGCAATATCAGCTTGTGTACATTAATGGCAACTTCATAGTGTTCCACCCCCCCCCCCCCCCCCCCCCCCCCGTGTGAGAGCAGGCTTCATGCATCATGGCTCGATATTCCACAGTCACTACATCCTGATATTGACCAACCCAGTCTTTGCCGTATCCCAGTAATGCCGAGCGTTAGGCTAGGTTGTGACAAGTAACAATTTTGTAAGTCATTGATTTCACTTGGTCGGTGTTCGAAAAGGCGACCTCCAACATGGGAAGTCAGCCAGCGCTCTTACTAAGTCTTAGTGATTTGGCCACTGCATCAAATCGATTACTCACTCACTCACTCACTCACTCACTCACTTACATACACTACACTTGAGGTCATGTCAGGACAAGTACATTACATTATATTATATACACACATACATAACATACACACACCTGGTGGCGTAATAGGTAGAGCATAAGCTTCCCGCGTGGAGGGTTGGGAGTTAAAATCACAGCCGAGTCAAAGCAATAAGTTATTAAATTGATACTAGCCACTACCTTGCCTGGCGCTCTGCATTACTAGGATATGGCAAGGACTGGTTAGCTCAGTATCAGGATAATATGACTGTGGGATATTGGGTCATGGTGCCAGCAGCCTGATCTCCCAGTGGGCAGCACTATGAAGTTGATATGAGTGCGCACAGTCACAAGTCGGGACCTGTGCTGATATGATCATAGATGTTGCTTGGATGTAAAACCCCAACAAATAAAATACATACATACATACATGCATGCATGCATGCATGCATGCATACATACATACATACATACATACATACATACATACATACATACATACATACATACATACATACATACATACATGCATACATACATGCATACATGCATGCATACATATTATACGTACAGACATACACAACTACATTTTACAAACCTAACTGTTCAGTGGCCATGGTTTGATAACAATATACAATTCCCAGGTAAATGTTGACACTGGAGTCGACAGGGCCTGGAGAGCTGGCTGCTTGGTGCTGGTGTGTGTGGCCTGCAACTGTGCAAGTGTTTACCTAAGGATCCTATGCTTTACAGTTGGTCTGGGATCGGGCCTGGAGAACACAGCATGCGCCCGGGCTGCCTAGACCACACTCCCCAGACACGGGCCTGCAGGGCACAGCGGGGGACCGGCCAGCCTAGACCACGATCCCCAGACACGGGCCTGCAGGGCACAGCGGGGGACTGGCCAGTCTAGACCACGCTCCCCAGCAGGTTCCCGGCCAGCCGAGACCACGCTCTCCAAACACAGGCCTGGAGGAAACAATGGGGGCCCGGCCAGCCTAGACCACGCTCCCCAGACATGGGCCTGCAGGGCACAGCGGGGTAATGCCAGTCTAGACCACGCTCCCCAGACACGGGCCTGGACGGTACAGCAGGTTCCCGGCCAGCCTAGAACACGCTCCCCAAACAGAGGCCTGGAGGAAACAATGGAGGACCGGCCAGCCTAGACCTCACTCCTCAGACACGAGCCTGGAGGACACAGTGGGGGACCGGCCAGCCTAGACCACAATCCCCAGACACGGTCCTGGAAAGCACAGAATGGGAACGGTCAGTCTAGACCACGCGCCCCAGACACGGTCCTGGAGGACACAGCAGAGGCCAGGCCAACTTAGACTACGCTCCACAGACACAGGCCTGGAGGGCAAAGCAGGCCTGGAGGCCCAAACACAGGCCTGTAGGAAACAATGGGGGCCCGGCCAGCCTAGACCTCACTCCCCAGACACGGGCCTGGAGGACACAGCGGGACGGACAGGTCAGCTTAGACCACGCTCCCCAGACACAGGCCTGGAGGGCACAATAGGGGACTGACCAGCATAGACCACACTCCCCAGACACAGGCCTGGAGGGCACAACGGGGGACTGACCAGCCTAGACCACGCTCCCCAGACACGGGGCTGGAGGGCACAGCAGGGGCCCGGCCAGCCTAGACCACGCTCCAACACACGGGCCTGGAGGGCACAGCAGGAGCCCGGCCAGCCTAGACCACACTCCCCACACACGGGCCTCGGCCTGTATGCAGGAGTTGGTGGTAGCGGGTTTTGGTGTTACAGCCTATTACCGGGTAGCTATCGCCGACGTCGAGAACTGTGTCAAGTTGTATGCAGGAGCCCGTAACACTTTGATTATAGCTACCCGTGAATTTATTTATAGATTTGGGAAATCCCTCTGCGTCTGTACCCATATATTACGCTTAGATATGTTCAATGCGGCCGTATTTGGCAGAGTTACATGCGCAATAAGTGAGGTTTTGTCTATTTGGCCCTGGGTTCGAAGCATTGTTGGGGCTGCCGGCGCATTGGCGGCGATATTAATAGTTATATTTTCGAATCGACGAACGTAAAGTAAACAAATCGCCGCCGCCGCATCGACGTCACTTTCCCTACTGGCGGCTGCTTGCATTCGTCGATTCGACAATATTAATATCGCCGTCTTTGCGGCGGCGGCGTTGATATTGCTTCGAATTTGGGGTTGATTTGGTGGGGTTTCGCTTATTGCGTGTGTAATTCTGTTAAATATGACAGCATTGAATAGATTTGGGCCTAATGAACTCGCTATACCTCCTATCTATCAGGGGTAGGGTAACACCGGATAAGGTTTTGGTGTTAGGCCTATCACCGCCTCGTGCATACAATTTTTCGCCCCATCCCGGGAAATTCCCTACTACCACCTTTTTGGCTCGCTACTACCGAATACCACCGACTCCTGCATACGGGCCCAGGAGGGCACAGCAGGAGCCCGGCCAGCCTAGACCACGCTCACCAGACACGGGCCTGGAGGGCACAGCAGGGGCCCGGCCAGCCTAGACCATGCCCTCCAGACTACCTAGCCTGGCTTTCAGCATTACTTGGATAAGGCAAGGAGCAGTTGAACGAGGGAAAACCAATTGTGCACGATTGAAAATTACCCTTCTTAATCAACTAATGCACAAAAAACAAAATTTAAACGAAAAGTAATGAACAGGTTTACTCGTGACTAGTCGTCAGTGTAAATCGACATTCAAAGGTTGGTTGGAAAATAATATTCGACACGGCTAGTGCCTGAATACTATTTGATATGTATACACTGTATACATACCACATACGTAGGTGAGGTCTGAGGCCATGCATAGCAAGGACGACAAGGTAACCACAGTACAGCCGGCCTTGAACAACAAACAATTGTGGAAACACAATTTTCAAGAAATAACAAAATAAATAAAGATAAAGCGATAATGTTGTAGTTAAAGCTGACCCATTGCGAAATATGCCACGTAACAGGAAAGTGTCCGTTAGCACGCACTCTGAGCGATCAGAGTGCAGATCTGTTGTTAAATGGAGCAGTGCTGACCCCACACTGCGCATGTCAGACCGCAGCCCACCAGGTGGCACCACGTGTACAAGCAGCACAGTAGGGAATATACACGGTGTGGTGGCATCTCGGCCTTTAAACAGGCGCATCGCAGCCCCACCCCCTCCTTACAAATAATGCCTCGTGAGGTGAATTTCAAAAAGATATAAATTTTTAAAAAACAGAGTGGGGAGGAAACAATTAACATCAAACAAAGATGACACTGTTTACTAGAACTAGATATGTAAGACGATTCTAATTAATGTGCTCTCTCTCTCTCGCGCACGCTCTCTCTCGCGCAAACAAAGATGACACTGTTTACTAGAACTAGGTATGTAAGACGATTATAATTAATTCACTCTCTCGCTCTCCCTATCGAAAACCATGGGGTCACGGTAAATTGCGGTTCAGATTACTTATGCCTGGCACACACCTCCCGTTTACGATTCACGCACTAAAACTGACTGCGCATCACGACCCCGACCCGTCCCGTTTTGCGACTAAAACTGCCCGATTCGTTTTTCGAATCCCTTGCGATTTCAGTTTTAACCCCTAAACCTGAGTTTTAAGTCGCGAATCGCAAGGCTCTGGTGTGCTAGGGGGTCGCACACCTAACGACTAAAACTCAAACTTATGGGTGAAACGGGCAGTTTTAGATCGTATACGGGAGGTGTGTACTGGGCTTTAAAGATGAGTAGTCCGATGAAAGCATCACATTTTCAAAACCAAAACTTAGATTTCATTCTTCATATCTAACTGAGATACTGATGCACTTGTTTCCACATAGAAGGCACTTTAATTGAACCTGTTACTGCATAGGACTTTGGTGTCAAGAGTTTTGGCATGCTTGCCAAAACTAATATGGAATATTTTCCCTTCAAATGTCTCAAAAGCTAGTCATTTAAAATAAGTCACTTCAAACTAAAGTAAGATAAATTATAACTATCAACCTAATATATTTATCTCAGAAAGTGATAAAAGCTCAAAACCATCGGACTATGAAACTTTAATCACGTTTGAATCAGAGAATTTCGGGTCCAATGAGTCGTTATATGTGATATGCTAATTTGCCTAAAATCGGGGCACATCTAACAAAATCGAGGTTTCAGTGTACATTGAAAAATTGTCTGCACATGACCGGGTTTGCCGATCACAGGAGTCACTGAGGTCAGGTTCTACTGTGTAAGTAAACACTGCAGATCTATTGCAGTGGCACTTCACAGTCCCAAAACAGTGGAAGTCAGTGAGACACATGAAGGCACATGCAAAACTGTGCTCACAACAGTTATGGTGCTGTGAAATTACAACATTTCTCGCCAAGGTGCGTTGACATGTGTCATTTGTTGGTGAAACGTCTGGAAGCATTACGCGCGCATTAGACGCGCGTTGGATTTCGTTGATGGATGGCGACAGTTGGCGAGGCGCATCAAGGTATCGGCGGTAGGGTTTGGACGTGCGACAATGCACGGGTGCTAACATTATGGCGATGTTAGGGGCGCGTTGAGATACGTTAAACGCGCTGGAATAACGTTATGCGAATGCTAGGCATATGCCGTGCGTGCGTGAGGGTCGTTCCTACACGTTGCGCCAAACTGTTGCTTTTTGTTTTATGTCCTAGGAACATCTAAGGTCATATCAGGACGGTGCGCCAAACTTTTACCACAACGTCGGCCGCACGCTACCAATACGTTGCGCTGATGCCGAAAAGTTTGACGAGTCTCGACGATTAAAAGTGATTTTGCGCATTGGCGGCACACCGGCGAGATACGTCGTAGTGTGACAGGGCTATAACTTGGCGAAGAATAGCACTTATGACACGCAAATCCTGATTTGCTCAGATGGACTGAGCTTTGGCTGCAAGGAGATAAGATACATGTTCTAGCATGCATGGGGACTGCTTGTCAGTGCTTTCAAACTGAGCCGACGCACGCCGGCAGCGTCGTCTACATGCTCACCTGTCACCTGTGCTTTTTCAACAATATAGACTATACGCCGTAGTGCTGCATGCGCCGCCTTGGTTCCAAAGCAACTATCTCACAGCCTTTTGAAAGCACTGTTGATTGTCTATAGGAGCTCTACACTTGCAACAGAAATATGCATGGGTTTGTCTACTATTACAAAGCCACCTTCAGGATAATGTGCCAATGATCTTCGTAGCCACTGCATTATACTAGTTAAATATTGACTGAATCATGCCTAGGATGGTAGGTTGAAAGGGCTTGTAACTACATCGGTCTGTGTTTTAAATATGGTTAGTGGAGGGTGTTTGTTGTTGTTGTTGTTGTTACAAATAAATGGGACATCAAGTCTAGAGCTTGATGAACATGTGCAATGAAGCCATTTCTAGATGAGTGTGTTATGTTAAAGTTACATAGTCCGATGACATTTGAATTTTTACCTTATTTTTCAGATAAATATCTCAGGTTGACCATTATAATCTACTATTCCTTAGTCTGGGGTAACTTTGATGAAAAATGGCTAACTTTAGAGCAAATCTAAACTGAAATAACCCAAAATGATTTTTACAAGCTTTCCAAAACTCATAGATATGACCCAGATTCCCACCTCGTGATGGTCACACGATGTAGGCTGACCTACTAATTGTGGAACCTAATTAAGCTACACATAGTACTCAGAATGAGAGCAAGGCTAATGAGGTCACGAGATTGGCCTAATTGGTTGGACGTGTCCCTGCTCAATGGCTTTCTCAAAGTAGGTGTCGAGGGGGAGGGTAACATAAATTCATTGATTACCGTTCCTATGCTGTCCCAGATCATCAGTTAATGAACTAATATCTAAGTTGGAGATAATGGATGAAATGTATGTAAAGTGTTTTGGTTTTGACAAAATCATTGTTTCATCAGACCATGTAACTTTTAACTAAACAACCATGCCCGTTCCTACCTTTGTGTATGGCATTAACCTGGTGAGGTGAATGTTGGTCCCCCCCACCCACACCCCCACACCCACACTACCACATTCAACACCTCTGAAGTAGTTACGACTGTGGTGTTCTCTGTGGCGGAGTGGTTAGAGTGTCTGACTTTTTTCTAGGTCAGACTCCTAATCTGAAGGTCAGTGGTTCGATTCCCTGTGCCCCCCATCTCTGCCAATTTGGATTTCCATCACTGTGTATAACTTACAGGGTCATCAAAGGCCAGTTGCTCTCATACCATGTCTATGTGGTGTGGGAGGTAAAAAATCCCTTGGGTCGGTAAAAGTGTAGGCTCGGGCTTTCTATCGACAAACTGTCTAATGGTGAAAACAAGCCTATTCAGGCTTATCCAGGATAGGCAGTATAAATCTTCAACAACAACGGCTTGATTGGACATGTGGGTAAACAGTTTAGATATGCGCTTACAAATTACAAATACGCAGGAAGGGTACTTGCACATACATGCCCATCGCACGTGGACCAACTGTACAATGCCTACAATGTGCAATATCATGGTCACGATAGCAATGTCAGGAGAGGGTCACTATGTTTAAAGCGAGACTCGAACCTATATTTCTGCCATTCCTTAGAGTGTGGCATAACGACTTTATAACCTAGGCTCCTGGCATAAGGAACACACTCTCTGATAGCCGTACCGAAGACAATCTCATCTCAAACAATAGAAATAAATTGCTATAAAATATTTTAAAATACAATGCACAAACCAATATTTTGAGAACAAACGTCCCGAATCACTTAAAAGCAAAAAGCAAAAAGCAAAAGCACACAAGATATACACTAACGACTAGGTGAAACCATATCTGCAATGGATATTATTGGTTGGTTGTTGGAGTTTTGCGTCCTGGCAACATCTAAGGTCTTATAAGGACGGATATATGTTATTACTCCAACATTTACACCCATAACTTATAATCCGCTAATTATTATTTATCCAGTTTAACAAAAAAAATGATACACCTTCCAAAATATGAAATTACTTTGATACAGATGTCAATAAATTGTTGGAAGCACACACCTTTCCCTATAAGAAAAATATAAATAAACAGATTTTTGTTTAAAGAAAAAGAAGAAGAAGGTAACCAAGCATTAGTCAAAGGCTGTGAGTGTGCAGGATTCAATGCCAGAGTCGCGGGGTGGCTGTGGAAGCCTGCCACCCTCTAGCACTAACCAAAATGCACACAATGAAGTTGCTGTAAATTCTTGTCCTTGTCTTTTTTCTCTCTTCAACTTGTCTTTGTTACTTTTCCAGCCCCTTCTTTTTCCTCGTCCATTAGCATAAGGCGCCCTGGCTGTGTGGCCTGTAAACTGACGATGCTTTTACTTCAACACAACCGGCTCATTATTAGAGCCCCAGGTGGTGGTGCATAGGTTTCTGTTTGTTGTTCTACATCCTAGCAACATCTCTGGTTATATCAGGACAGGCACCGACTTGTGACAGTGCACACTCATGGCCATTTTCATAGTGCTTCCCCACTGGGAGTCCAGGCCACTAACACCATGACCCGATATCCCACACAGTCACATTATCCTGATACTGTGCTAACCAGTCCTTATCATATCCTATTAGTGCCGAGCACCAGGCTAGGTAGTGACAAGTATCAATTTTATAAGTCATTGGTTTGACTCGGTTGGGATTTGAACTCCCGACCTTCCGCACAGGAAGCCTGCGCTCTACCGTTTCGGCCACTGCGTCAGGTGGTGGTGCATAGCCATAGGAGAGCGAAGCTAACACGCAGCAAGGAGGGGCTTTCATCTCTCACTGAATGGCAAATGTCAGAATGCATGGACCCCATCCAGGGATGAAAGTGGTCTCTGACAAAAAGCGCGGAAATCAGAAAGAAAACCAATGGCAAATTTCCGTGTTAACACTAATTTTCGCCCATAGGATAAGCACTGTCAGGGAATCGTGGGAAAATGCTGGAAGTTAGGTTTCAACTGTCCTTGTTTGGGCTGTTTTATCACCCATACCTAGCTCTTTCTTGTTTGCGTTTTATTAGTTACTCCCACAGCTTTGTTTCCGAGACAGAGCTAAAATACCCAGGGTTTTATGTTCTAACAACATTTTAGGTCATAGAAGAAAATCTCGGAAATCTGCGAAAACGTGGAAATCTTTCATCCCTGCCCATCTCAGCGGCCTGCCCACCATCACATGCCGAATTAGCGCCAGGGTATTAAAGCGGCATAATCCGATGAAAGCACAACATCTCTGAAAGAAAAACACTTGGTTGGATATACAGGATCAAATCCAGCTTAGACATTGATGCACACATTAACATGTATAGCAGTTTGGTGCTCCTGCGCTACACTCGAAAATGACAAAACAAACCTTAAATGGCCAGCATTTTCATGTGTACATCAAAGTTTATTTAGCATATTTTAACTTTAAATTTCGGTTTAACTCCAAAGTTAACATACTGTTGTGGTACTTGAAACTATATGAGAAAGCACTGTATGAGAAAGGTTTTGCCAGTAATCACAGCTGCGCTGATGGGTGTCTCTGCACCGCCAGTAGTCCACCATGTATAAGTAGTGCAATCGTAGATTCCTCAGCACTGAGGTCGGCTGCATTCGAAAGTGAGGCTATATGAGATATGCAATCGATGATGGTATTGCGGTTTCCCAGGGACACATTGCTTCTGAACATGTGTCAAAATCGAACAGCATCGTCACTAACCTTATAAATTTAATATAATGTTTTCGGTAAGGATGTTTTCTATATGTGTACCAAACAATGTGTTTCTAGGTGGTGTCGTTTTAGAGCTATTTAACTTTTCCTGTATTTTCTGTATGAAGATTGTTCACGGCCATTGACAATGCCTTGAGTTGGACGGTACGCGCAGTGAAAAACATTAGTTTTATTCAAAATTAATAGAAATCAAGAACCCTAACCTTATCAATTTAATATAATCTTGGTAAAGATGTTTTCTATATGTGTACGAAGCGATTTATTTCTAGGTGGTGTAATTTTAGAGATATTTCATTTTTTCTGTATGAAGATTTGCTCACGGCTGTTGACAATGCATTTGAATGGAAGTGTCCCTGGCAAACTGGTGTCCCTCGGAATCCGCAACACCGGCATACAGCAAGTAGGAGATCGGTCAATAGAACAGGTGAGGGCTACAGAGTGTCAGTGTTCTGAGTCTCGCCAGTAGGAAGGGCAGAAGGGCAGAAGGGCAGAGGGGAGAGGGGAGAGGGGAGAGGAGAGAGGAGAGAGGAGAGAGGAGAGAGGAGAGAGGAGAGAGGAGAGAGGAGAGAGGAGAGAGGAGAGAGGAGAGAGGAGAGAGGAGAGAGGAGAGAGGAGAGGAGAGAGGAGAGAGGCGAGAGGCGAGAGGAGAGAGGAGATAGGGGAGAGGGGAGAGGGGAGAGGGGAGAGGGGAGAGGGGAGAGGGGAGTTATATAGCTGGCACCTGTCTCCACAGCCCCATCCCTCTATAGAGCCCACTCAGCGGAATGCGGGAAGCGTTGCCATGTGTCCCACGGTACACCAGCCAAGGGCACGGTGTACTCACAAATCGGCAGCAGAGCCCGTGAAAAAATATACATTAAATAAAAAGTTCAACCCCCCACATATGCCACACATGAGAAACCCCAACCCCACCGCCACCACCTCCCCGTACCAACCTTACTTTCTCAATCAATCATCACTATCACACTCAAATCTATCCAGGGAAAAAGTCAATCGATTCAATTACTGTAGTCCCGCCAAAGACATTACATCATTTAATTAGTTCTACAGCATTACCCGCTACAACAAGGGGGAGGGGAATAGATAATGTGTATACACTAATGGTAGTAAGACTAGTAACTCTGTGGTGAAAAATAGTTTTATTCCAACGAATAAACTACTTATTAAAAGGATACAAAAGTAAAAATAAAATGTCCAAGTTTTCCTCCAGACAGCCAGCGTTGCATCATAAACAATTCACCGAAAGGTTAATGTAGAACATTATATAAATAACTCATTGTGTGTTTTCATGAGCTTTCAGTTAACGGTCCACAGTTCAATGAAAGCATCAACTTTTCTAAACCGAAACATTTATTTAAATTGGATCTTAGAAATCCACCTTAGATACTGGTGCATATATTAAAGCTGCATAGTCCGATCAAGCATCAAATTGTCAAAAACAAAACAATTATCTAGAATTGATTCTACATATCTAATATAGATGCTGGTTCACTTATTAAGCCTTTGTTGCCACATAGAAGGGAATACCAAGCCAATTCAATAGAACCTGTTACTGCAGAAGCCTATGGAGTCAGAGTTTTGGCATGCTTGCCAAAACTAATCTTACATGTTTGTACTTCAAATATCTCAGAAGTTAGCCATTTAAAATAAAAGTTACTTCAGACTAAAGTACAGTAGATTATAACGATCAATTTAGTACATTTATCTCAGAAAAATGGCAGAAACACAAAACCATCGGACTACGCAACTTTAAACATGTCTTGTGGCAGACAGGAGGACACTAAGGCAATTAAAGTTGCACAGTCCGATGGTTTTGAGTTTCTGTTATTTTATAAGATAAATACATAAGATTAATCGTTATAATCTACTTTACTCTTTTTTTGGTGAATGAATTTGATTTTATTCATGCAAGTCTTTTGTCGGCGCCATAACACTCATCTTCCGCCCGTAAGCTACTTGTATTTTAAATAGCTAACATTGCATATATTTGAAGTGAAAGCATGCCAAATTAATTTTGGCAAGGATGCCAAAACTTGTACACCATAGGCTTCGATAGTAACATATTCTATTAAGTTGGTTTCTGTAAACTACCCCTGTCCTTTGGTTTAATTTTGTTGTTGTTGTAATTGTTGGTTGGCTTTTTACTTAATTTGGTGTATCTTGGTGGCTTACTGACTATTTTCTTTTTTTGGACGGGGTGACGTAGCAATGCGAGTACCAGAGGGTACAGCTGTGCCACGCATGGCATGTGTAATAGTTCCACATGTAACTTACTGCGAAAATACTGGGGCAAGGAGGCAGGCCACATATCCTCAAAATACCTCCACACAAGTATCCACACTACAAAGTACAATACACCCAAAGTGACAGAGGCCTGGGCACGTGAAAAAAACCTTGCTTGCTAGTTGGCCGTTATCTTTTGTTCTCTCTCGCCCTCCCTACTATCAACGTTACTTGTGTGGATTAGGTTTGACCCACCCCCCCATCCCCACCCCCACCAACCATCCCTTAATTCTAACATAAAACATTGATAAGAATTAAGATATTGGTCGGTCGTTGGTTGTTTTGATGTTTACGTCATGGCAACATCTAAGGTACTATCAGGACGGGTACCGATTTGTGACAGTGTGTACTCATGGCGACTTTATAGTGCTGCCCAACTGGGAGACCAGGCCACCAGCACCATGACCTGATATCCCACTCAGTCACATTATGCTCACACTGAGCTAACCAGTCTAGATAAGATGTGACCACCAGTCTGCAAAGCAATCTGAACACGGTATTTACCACCTCCCCCTTCCCATTCTGAACATTGTATGGATTATGACTAACGTTGATATTTATGGGCCGTCCCTTATCATTGCGGATTAACGCTCTAGCAACATCTAAGGCCATACCAGATAAGAGCACCGACTTGTGACATTGCGCAATAATCAGTGACATAATCGTGTTGCCACGCTAGGATCCCATGCCAGAAAAGGACAAGGAAAAGTTTGTTTGTTTGTTGTTTTATGTCCTACCAACATTTAAGGTCATATCAGGATGGGTACCGACTTGTGACAGTGCGCACCCATGGCGACTTTATAGTGCTGCCCCACTGACCAGCACCATGACCTGATATCCCACTGTCACATTATCCTGACACTGAGCCAACCAGCTCTTGCACTATCCTAATAATGCAGAGTGCCTGACTAGTAAGTGACAAGTATACATTTTTAGGTCATTGATTTGACTCGACCAGGATTCGAACCCACACACCCATGGGTTCGGATCGGCCAATCTCCCAAAACAGGAGACAGACGTTCACCTCATTCGGCCATCCCGTCTGGTGACAAGGAAAAGAGAATATTAAAGCTGCATAGTTATGCTTTTGAGTGTCTGCCAGTTTTAAAGATCAATATACAGTAAAACCTCTATAACCGACCATTTCCACAGATCGACCATTCCCCTATATCAATCGCTTTATTTGGGTCCCAAACGATCGCCTATACAATAATACCATTGTAATCATAAAACAAAACCTCCCTCAACCTCCTACTTCCCTAAATGGACCATTTAAAGTCACCCCCATGGTCGGTCGATTTAGAGAGGTTTTTACTGTATTAGGTTAGTTGTAATATCTTCATTGGAGATATTTAGATTGAAAACCTGCAAAATTAATATTAGCATGCACATAGAATTTCTGATACCTTAGGCGTAAGCAGTAACAGGTTCAACAAAACTGATCTAGTATTCCCTTCCATACTGCAGATATGTTTGTTTGTTGGAGTTTTACGTCCTTGCAACATCTATGGTCCTTCAGGACTTGTGACAGTGCGCACTCATGTCGACTTTATAGTGCTGCCCCACAGGAAGACCAGGCTGCTGACACCATGACCCAATTCCCCACCCAGTCACATTATACTGAGCTAACCAGTCCCTGCCCTATCCTATTAATGCTGAGTGCCATGCTAGGAATCAACAAGTATCAATTTTGTAAGTCACCGATTTTACTCGACCAGGATTCAAACTCCCTACCTTCCACCCATGAAGCCTGCGCTCTACCGATTCGGCCACCCAGGTCAGTTAGATACGTAGATTCAAATCAAGATGATAAGTGTTTTGACTTTGAAAATGTGAGGCTTTCATCTGACTATGCAGCTTTAAGCTGTACCTCATGACAACACGCTCAAGGACCAGGGGCCATATGCAGGAAGCGGTGTTATCGAGCCAAAACGCGTTTAGACGGGATTTCTGGTTTAGCGCCGAAAAGTCGGTATGCACGAATCAGTGATAGGCCTAACACCGCGCGTTTAAGGTCCGCGAAACTAACCCCGTTTCATATGACGTTTACGGGCGGTGTCAGCGTAAGGATAGGGCCAAATCTATTAAATCCTATCATATTTAACAGAATTAGATACGCAATAAGTGAAATTTGATTAAATTAACCCTAAATTCGAAGCAATATTAACGCTGCCGTCGTAACGGCGGAGATATTAATACTTATATTTTCGAATCGACGAACGTAAAGTAAACAAATCGCCGTAGCGCCGCATCTATGTCGCTGTCCATACTGGCAGTGGCGGCGGTTTGTTTACTGTAGGTTTGTCGATTCGAAAATATAACTATTAATATCGCCGCCAATGCGGCGGTAGCCTTAATAATGCTTTGAATATAGGGTTAATTTGAATAAATTTCACTTATTGCGTATCTAATTCTGTTAAATATGGTCGCATTGAATAGATTTAAGCCTAATATATGGGTACAGACGCAGAGGGATTTCCCAAATCTATAAATAAATTCACGTTTAGCTATAATGAAAGTGTTACGCGCTCCTGCATACGACTTGACACAGTTCCCGACGTCAGTGATAGCTAAACGGTAACAGGCTCTAACACCAAACCCCGCTAATACTGACTCCTGCATATGGCCCCAGTCGTATCAACACTCCCTACCCAGGGATGAAAGTGGTCTCCGGCAAAAAACGCGGAAAGCAAGCCCACCATATGCAGGAGTCAGTGTTAGTTGGGGTTTTGGTGTTAGAGCCTGTTACCGGTTAGCTATCTCCGAGCCGGGGAATGCGGTCAAGTCGTATCCAGGAGCGCGTAACACTTTCATTATAGCTAAACGTGAATTTATTTATAGATTTGGGAAATCCCTCTGCGTCTTTACCCATATATTAGTCTTAAATATATTCAATGCGACCATATTTAACATAATTACATACGCAATAAGTGATTTTTTAAAATCAATTTAACCCTAAATTCGAAGCGTTATTAAGGCTACTGCCGCATTGGCGGCGATATTAATAGTTATATTTTCGAATCGACGAACGTAAAGTAAACAAATCGCCGCAGCCGCCGCATCGACGTCGCTTTCCATACTGGCGGCGGCGACGGTTTGTTTGACAGCATTGAATAGATTTGGCCACAACCTTACGCTAACACCACCCTTAAACGTCATATGAAACGGGGTTAGTGTCGCGGACCTTAAACGCGTGGTGTTAGGCCTATCACTGACTTGTGCATACCGACTTTTCGGCGCTAAACCAGAAATCACCTCTAAACGTGTTTTGGCTCGCTAACACTGACTCCTGCATATGGCCCCTGATTACTACACCAATGGTGAATTTTCGCAAAGACCCGGATTGTCACTGTCAGAGAACCACAGAAAAATGCCGGAAGTCAGATTTCAACTACCCTTGTTGTGCATATATTATCGCTCATACATAACTTGTTCTTGTTTCGGTTGTATGTTCTACTAACATCTCAGGTCATATAAGAACGGGAATGGAACCAACCAATTTTGTCATATATATATACATCCTGATTCCTTAGCATTTTGTTTAACATTAATCGGTGCCTACCAGTCACGTGATTGCCATGGCCTTACTACTACTACCCCCCGTGATGCACTCTCGTTTGATGAGTGAGACGATTCAACGAGCCACTCACCACCTACAAGTGGAGCTGCAGGGTCAGCCATGTTGGCACACCTGGCTGTTAACACAAACACAGGCGACCACCCGCCACCCGAGATGGCACCCAGACACACAGTTTAATATTTTAACATGCCGCGTCTCGCAGATCATTCAGGGTGGTGGTGGTGGTGGTGGTGGTGGTGGTGGTGGTGGGGGGGGGGGGGTTGGCAACATCCTGGCAACAGCTACCGTCATATCAGGATGGGCACAGACATGTGACAGTGGGAACTCATGGTGACGTTATAGTGTTGCCCCACTGGGAGACCAGGCCACCAGCACCATGACCTGATATCCGACTCAGTTACATTATCTTGACACTGAGCTAACGGGTCCTCGCCATATCCTAATAATGCCGAGTGCCTGGCTAGGAAGTGACAAGTATCGATTGATTGATTGATTGATTGATTGGTGGTTTCTTTACGCCGTGTCGGCAGCATAGGCCATATTCACAATATCCATTTTTAAGTCATTGGTTTGACTCGACCAGGGTTCGAACCCATGGAATCGGATCCTATAATCTACCAAAACGGGAGACAAATGCTCAACTCATTCAGCAATCCAGTCTGGTCGAAGGAGGGGGTAGTGTTGTGTTAGCATTATGATGACAACTGGTCAGCAGTACCTTTCCGCATTTCAGTCAAGTGAGTGCAGTACCACGCCCCTAGCAGAATCATCAGCAAATACTACTAGCGGCAGTCTGCCCCATAGTGGGAATCATCGGCATACACTACTGACAGCACTGCCCCATTGTGGGAATCAATAGCATACCATACTGACATCAGCGTGCCCCACAGCGGGAATCAGCAGCATACACTACTGACAACACTGCCCCATCGTGGGAATCATTAGCATACCCTACTGACATCAGCGTGCCCCATAGCGAGAATCATCGGCATACACTACTGACAACACTGCCCATAGTGGGAATCATACCCTACTGACATCGGCGTGCCCCATAATAAGCAAAATACACTACTGGCAGCAGCATACCCCATAGCAGGAATCATCCACATAACTTGACAGCAGTAAGTGATGTAGTTGGAATTATCAGAAAATCCTACTAACATCAGCTTGCCTCATAGAGGGAATCAGCAGCATGCCCTTTAGTGGGAATTGCCAGTATACCTTTCAGCAGTAACGCTAAAGATCAAATGAAACTAAATACATGAAAAGCAGTGATTTTGAGTGCTTTACCCCCAACAGTCCGTGTCACTACATGTGTTACTTTAGCACATAAAACATCCAAAACGGTAAATTTTAATAAGTAGTTTTAACATGTAAAAAAAACGCGATTAGAATTCTACAAGTTGACCACTAAAGAGACTATTTACTCCTACTCCTAGTAGTCAGCCCCGGTTATATTTGCACATCAACCGATTTTGTGTCTAGGCAGGAACATATCTATAAGGCGTCTGTCTCAGTAGTTTAACCATTAAACTACAAAGTCCACTTGATCCACGTCAGATAAGCAGCCAGCTTATAGCTGTGGGAAGGTGTAACGGTGAAAGACAGCTTGTTGACCTTATGTTATCAGGAAATCACTGTGACGCCTTCACTCACCTATTTATAATGTATCTCTTGAACATACCCATTTGCACAAACTTATCCCGATACAGGAGGCTACAACTAATGCCGCCGGTGCCATAATTCCTCTGTAGTCCCTATGACATTTTCTGTAGTTTCTATGACAGCTATGTCCTTATTAAACATTTGTTTCTGTATAGAAGGGAACACTGAGTTAAATTAATTGAACCTGTTATTGCAGATGCTTATGTTGTCAGAGTTTTGGAGTGCATGCCAAAACTAATTTTACATGTTTGCATTTCAAATATCTTAAAAGTTAACAATTTAAAATAAGTCAGTTCAAACTAAAGTAAAGTAGATTATACTAATCAATCTCATGTATTTGTCTCAGATAAATGACAGCACCTCAAAACCATTGGATTTTGCTACTTTAATGGGATCGAATCCTACAATCTACCAAAACGGGAGACGAACGCTCAACTCATTCAGCAATCCCGTCTGGTCATTATGATGACAACTGGTCAGCTTTTGTTTGTTTGTTTGTTGTTGTTTTACGTCCTAGCAACATCTAAGGTCATATCAGGACGGGTACCGACTTGTGACAGTGCGCACTGATGGCAACTTTATAGTGCTGTCCCACTGGGAAACCAGGCCGCCGGCACCATGACCTGGTATCCCACTCAGTCACATTATCCTGACATGAGCACACCAGTCCTTGCCTATCTAATAATGCCGAGCGCTGGCTAGGAAGCGACAAGTATCAATTTTAAAGTCATTGGTTTGACTCGACCGGGACTCGAACCCACGACCCCACGATCTACCAGCACGGGAGACGGATGCTCTAACTCATTCGGCCATCCCGTCTGGTTCAACTGGTCAGCAGTAGCTTTCCACATTTCAGTCAAGTGAGTGCAGTACCACGCCCCTAGCAGAATCATCACCGTCATATCCGAATTTGCATTAAATCGGGGCGATTTTAACGGGGTTTCACTGTATATATATGTACTTAGTGGGTTAATAAAACGGTACAAACTAGTGCTACCACACCGGTATGAGTTATCTGTCAAACATTCAGTGCTCGGTTGGATAAACAATAACTGCCAGATGTACCGGCTTCTCACTGGCCAACAGATGGCAGCACTATTGATATAATCAGCTATGTGGGGCGCGACGTCGGCGATGCACAAGTGTAAATAAGACTGCTTCAACTCTGCTCTAACCTGGGGAAAGTATAAATAGTATACACCCTTAAATGGGCGCCTTTAGCAGAGCCCAATACATAGTTTGTTTGTTTGTTGTTTGTTTGTTGTTGTTTTACGTCCTAGCAACATCTAAGGTCATATCAGGACGGGTACCGACTTGTGACAGTGCGCACTCATAGCAACTTTATAGTGCTGTCCACTGGAAACCAGGCCGCCAGCACCATGACATGGTATCCACTCAGTCACATTATCCTGACATGAGCACACCAGTCCTAGCCATATCTAATAATGCGAGCGCTGGCTAGGAAGCAACAAGTATCAATATTTAAATCATGGTTTGACTCGACCGGGACTCAAACCCATGACCCCACGATCTACCAGCACAGGAGACGGACGCTCTAACTCATGTGGCCATCCCATGCGCCCAATACATATGTATACATACATACATACATACATACATACAAACATATCAAGACCCACCCGGCACAAAAAGTTACATAGGCTACACACATACATACATACATACATCCATACATTTCAAGACCCCCCCGCACAAAAAGTTACATAGGCTACATACATACATACATACATACATACATACATACATACATACATACATACATACATACATACATACATACATACATACCTTACTGTTGCGTCATCCAATGAAACTAGAATACATTCAATAGCAAAATACTTGCATGAATTTGATTAAATACCCAAGTTCAATTTAGATATATCGGTGCATTTGGTAAGAATGTTGGGGCAGCCTTGAAAAAGAATAATGGGTCAATTTACTTGAAAATCACCACCAAGTAAATTACGACTAGTTTAAAAAAAGAACAACCATATTCAGCTACAGCTAACTGAATAGTTCTCAACATTTGTGACCAGTTTCAAAACGCACAAATTATAACCATATTCGATACAGCTACGTGAATATTTCTCAACACATATATATAATAAAATTTCAAAATGCACAAACAATAAATAATCATATTTGATGCAGCTCAGCGAAATATTTCTGAGCATTTATGCTGAGTTTAAAAACGCACAAACTATAAATAGCCAAAACCGATGTGTAAGGTTTTCGTCATGTTAGTGGTCCTTTAATGAAAGTATCTCAGCTCCAACATGCTGTTCAGGACTGTGAAATCCATGACTCAGAACGAGGATGGTCCCGAAAAAAAAATGATAGTAAAATGCAGCAGTATATTCTACTCAATTCAATAGTTTATACTACACCCTTTGTGATTAGATGTGGCGATCCATAAACATATATAAATCAGCCTGTCTCAAAAGGTGATAAGTAATACAGGACAAAACTTTGTCCTTTGTAGCGATCAGCATACTATCTGCTCTGCTTATGCATTCGCTCAGGATCAACTGATTTTTTTTTTTTTTTACATGGTGTTTCATAATCCCAATAGAATACATATTGTTTGAAGCAAATGTCCTTGAGGTTTTAGTGTAACCATTTCTGTTTTGTGTACGCCAGACAAAAAAAAAATAATTATCCCTTTTTGAGACAGGCTCATTAAAAAATTGTGTGTGTACATGTGTGCGTATTAATAATACCCACGCATGCACACACACAATTCTTTAAGATTTTGTACTATTATGGATGTACAGTAAACCCACCCCCACAGAGTGCCCACTCCTCTATATCGACCGCTTTATTTGGGTCCCAAACGATCGCCCACACAATACCATTAAAACGATTTAAAAAAAAAAAAAAACTCCCTAAACCGACCACCTCCCTAAATGGACCATTCAAAGTCGGTTCCATGGTCGGTCGATTTAGAGAGGTTTGACTGTATGTATGTATGTATGTATGTATGTATGTATGTATGTATGTATGTATGTATGTATGTATGTATGTATGTATGTATTATGTATGTATGTATGTATGTATGTATGTATGTATGTATGTATGTATGTTGATGTATGTATGTATGTATGTATGTATGTATGTATGTATGTTATGTATGTATGTATGTATGTATGTATGTATGTATGTATGTATGTATGTATGTATGTATGTATGTATGTATGTATGTATGTATGTTCGTGCAACCATTTGGGCCTCACTGTCAATAGTCCTTATATGGGTATTCAGTGAGTAGTTACTCTTCTATGCGGGTTCATGTTTTGGCAAGTACTCACATATCCCGCATTGCATTGCCAATCAAAAAAGCAGTGTGGATAAAACCTTTCATTTCTGTTGCTGTTTTAATTGACTGTAAACAGTGGCGGTTGGCGGTCACGTGACACAGGTGCAGCCTGGAGTTGCACACCTCCCTAGTTATTCAGGGTAATGATATATTTGTATTGTAGTAGTCTGCACTGACCGCACAAGCGTTGAACCAGGTGGACAAGTAGGTGTTTGTGTGGGTGGGTGGGTGGGGGTGGGGGTGGGGGGGATTGTGTCTTATGGTTAGGACACGCATCCCGGAATGGGTTGGTTGGTTGTTGTAGTTTTACGTCCTGGCAACATCTAAGGTCATATTAGGACGGGCCCTGGAATGGGAAAGGTGCAGACATGATATTCCCTTTTGTGCATGCACGCACGCACGCACGCACGCACGCACGCACGCACGCACGCACGCACGCAGACACACACACAACTGGTTGCAGTGATCAGGATTGTGCAGTGCATTGTATACATAATATATACATGTCTGTGTGTAATCATAAGCATTAAAACTGGATACTCTGATAGTTTCGAGTTTCTGTCACTTGTCAAGATAAATATGAGGTTGGTCGTTATAATCTCCCTAACTTTAGTTTCAATAACTTTAATTTAAAATGACTAACTTAAGAGATATTCTGAGCGTCTTTTTCATAACAATGCACCAGCATGTACCATTCTGTATTAATATTACTTTTTCCAAAGTTTTTCACGGGAGGTCCCCCAGGCCACCCCCGTGTGGAAGGGGGTGACCCCCCCCCCCCCATCACACACACAGCTGGATACAAGATTCACCCAGTACTGCTGCAGTAGGGGTGCAAACCAACCCTATGTAAAAGCTGTCGAAAAAACGAGTCAATGAATTGAGAGCCTCAATCTCAGAAGCAACATTTATTCTTTACATATGTCTTATTGATAGCCCGCCACCTTTGAGTTGAAAAATATAATATAATATCTAGTTTAATAAGATTTAAAAGTGAAATCGACGGCGTTCTGCGGCCGCCATCTTGTCTTTTTGCATTCTCACCCATTTCACCAAATCTGTGCCGATATAAGTAGCCATTTGATACTGGAGCCACAGTTTCTAGTTCAGGTTCCATACTAAACCTATTTTCGCCCATGTTTACACTACGTTGTCCTTCACCCGTGTACTACAAGTACCGGGTGAATCTTTTATCTAACACACAGCATACCCCCTTCGGCGACGTTACCTCTCCCTATTTAACAATTTGTATATATATCTCACACTATTTTCTCCTTGGCACCTCTGAGAATATTGATATCAATCAATAATACCAGCACAACTTTTCGTAAAGCATGGATGGACTCATAATATGTAAGATTGGGCACTATAAAATTAGCCTTTAATTAAGGATGCATAATCCGATGTTGGGATTCCCACCATATTTATTAGATAAATAGAATAAGTTCACGTGTACAGCCTTTAATCCGTGTACAGGACTTTAATCCAAAGGAACTACTATTTTAAATGTTTAATTTAATCAATATTTTAAGTGAAAGCATACTCAATTAATGGCTTGAATGCTGAAATGTGCCATTAAATTGACTAGGTACTCCTTCTGTGCAGCACTAAATGTCTAATAAAGGCACCAGTATCTAAATTGGATATATATGATCAAAGGAATGACAGTGTAATACTAGCAGACAGTGAGAAAAACCTACAAGATATAGTGAATAGAATCAATAAATTGGATATATATGATCAAAGGAATGACAGTGTAATACTAGCAGACAGTGAGAAAAACCTACAAGATATAGTGAATAGAATCAATAAAGCTGGAATACTATTCAACATGAAGATGAATGCCAGGAAGACCAAAACAATGGTTATAAGTAAAAAGACAGATAAACCAAATGTCAATATAACCATAGATGGCACAAACATAGAACAAGTATCCGAATTCATATATCTCGGACAAAAGATTACAAATGATGGGAGATGTGAGGAAGAAATTAAAAGAAGGATAACAATAGCCCGAACAACATTCTCCAAAATGTATAGAGTGTTAACATCAAGTAAGATATTAATACAAACAAGGAAGCGTATTCTTCAGTGTTATGTGTGGTCTACTCTAATGTATGGGGCAGAGACATGGACAATCTCTAAGAAAATGTACAAACGTTTAGCAGCATTTGAGATGTGGACTTATCGAAGGATGATGAAAATATCATGGACAAAGAAGATCACCAACAAAGAAGTTCTCAGAAAAATTAAAAATAAGAAAAGCTTGTTTGCCACTATACAGACAAAGAAACTTATTTATTTTGGCCACATCATTCGTCAGAGTTCAATATACCGTACATTGTTGGAAGGGAAGGTGAATGGCAGCAGAGGGAGGGGGAGACCAAGAACATCATGGTTTACAAATATTTCACAGTGGACAGGCTTGAATTATTCACAGTCTATCAGAACAGCACAACATCGGGACAAGTGGAGAACCATTGCATCCAACCCTCGACTAGAGGATGGAACTATTGATTGATTGATTGATGATCAAATCTAGTTTAATTGCGTTGGTTTAGAAAATGTAATGCTCTTATCGGATTTTTGCAGCTTTAATACTTACTTCCTATGTGTTAAGGACTTGATCAACGTGACCTAATTCCTACTGAAAACCAAACATGACAGAGGTGGACTGGGTTGGGCTGGGCTAGGCTGGGCTAGGCTGGGCTAGGCTGGCTGATTCGGTTTGACTTTGGTTTGACCTCCCAACAGAAGCCATATCACTCTCAGCCATCTGAGTCAGAATGTGGATGGGGGCAGGCATGAGGAGGCCCGGCGGGGGGAAGTGTGTGTATGTGTGTGTGTGTGGGGGGGTTATGGGGCAGGGGGGGGGTCGGTAGAGGCAGTGGCACCCGGAGCTGATTACACCTCCCCCCACCGCCATTCCCCTTACCAGCCCCCCATACACACCCGCCACCACACACCCACCTCCCTATCAGATGGGATGACCGAATGAGTTGAGTATCCGTCTCCCATTTTGGTAGATCGTGGGATTCGAACCCACGGGTTCGAACCCTGGTCGGATCAAAAGAATGACTTCAGAATTGATACTTGTCGCTTCTTATCCAGGGGCTCGGCATTATTGGGATAGGGTAAGGACTGGTTGGCTCAGTGTCAGGATAATGTAACTGAGTGGGATATCAGGTCATGGTACTGGCGGTCTAATCTCCGAGTGGAGCAGCATTATGAAGTCGCCATGAGTGTGCACGATCACAAGTTGGTACCCACCCTGATATGACTTTAGATGTTGCCAGGACGTAAAACTCCCAACACGCCCACCCGACACATCACCACCTCCACCTCCACCCCCAACAGCAACACCTCCTCCCACACCCCTCTCCTTTATCGCCAATAAAGCTGCCTGGTGACCACGAATGGCTAATAGTAATACAAGGCTGTTTACACGCGGGGCCCGCAGCGCTAACAACTCGCACACTTCTATCTAACCGGACGCGAGGTTGGGAGTTCGATTCCCGGTCGAGTCAAACCAATGACGTACAAAATGTATACTTGTCACTACCTAGCATGGTACTCGGCATTTAATAGGATAGGACAAGGACTGGTTAGCATAGTGTCAGGATAATGTGACTGTTTTGGATATGGGGTCATTGGTGCTGGCGGTCTGGTCTCCCAGTAGGGCAGCACTATAAAGTCACCATGAGTGCACACTGTCACAAGGCGGCACCCATCCTGATATGACCTTAAATGTTGCCAGGACGTAAAATTCCAACAACCAATCAACTTTCAATACTATTACTGTCCCACTTGTACTGTTAAAATATGCAGGTGTATTTGCCGTCATTTACCGTTATATGTACTAAAATTGGCATTCTTGATCTTTAACAAAGACCCTATAATACTAAGAGAGCTCACAGTATTACTAATACTGTTTTCCGGGACCCTTTTGTCACCGACGAACCCCTGCCGTGTCTGGACAATTGCTCAATGTACAAGCTGTTACTTGACTCCTAAGTCTGCTCCTCCAATGACAGGCCGTGTCAGGACAATATTGGTCTGCATCGCAGAGTTGTCACTTGAGGACAGGTACTACTGCATTCCAACAGAAATCAACACGCCGGTGCTGTAATCAAAGGTATGCGTGCCATACCACCAAATAATGCACCTTCTGGCTTCAGGCAACTGGGTTGGGTTTTTTTTTAAGGATTTTTTTTTGTTTTGTTCAGCAGTAAATTTCTATGCTATTGAAGTGGGCGAGCCTGCAGGCGAGCTAGGTGTTTGCGGGTCTCGGACGAGTGACATGCACTTATTTGTGGGTCACTCGCCTACTTGGGCCTGCAAATGTTATATTATAAATTCTGAGAAAGGACTAGTTCTTCTTTCCATCACTAGGTAGAGCCTGATGGCATATATTGGCTTGCCTGTGAGGGAAGGATGTTTGCACACTGCACTCAAGCCCGTCAGACGTGCCCGACGTTACATTATATCGATTTATTCATAGATTTGGTTCTAATTCATCTGTACTAAATTTAACATGCAATTATATATGTGATTGGTGGCTATTATATCTTTCGAACAGATATGTGGATAACCTCTAATAATAAACAGTCAATATCTTGTATTCCACTGGTCCCTTGCCTCCTTTTACCGCCAGACCAGACTGGGTGGCCGAATGAGTAGAGCGTCCATCTCCTGTTTTGGGAGATACAAACCCATGAGTTTGTGGGTTCGAATCCTGGTCGAGTCCAACCAATGACTTGAAAATTGATACTTGTCGCTTCCTAGCCTGGCGCTCGGCATTATTAGGATAGGGCATGGACTGGTTGGCTCACTATCAGGATAATGTGGCTGAATAGGATATCAGGTCATGGTGCTGGTGGCCTAGTTTCCCAGTGGGGCAGCACTATAAAGTCGCCATGAGTGTGCAGTCAGAAGTCGGTACCCGTCCTGATATGACCTTAGATGTTGCTAGAACGTAAAACAAACAAACACACTTGTTACCGCCCTAACCGTTTCACTGTCATACGACCGGTTAAAGTTGCAGTCCAATGGTTAATTTAGTTTTAAGTAATTTTATGTTAAATGGTAAACTTTTGAGATATTTGAAGTGCAACCATGCAAAATTAATTTGGGCAAACATGCAAACTGGCGTATCGACCAGGATATGAACCTGTGTTTTTAATTTGTTTCTTTCTAACACAGCTCTGAGAACGCTGTGGGGTGGTGTTGTCTCTGCTCGATGAATCCTTAAGTGGCCGGGTGGTGGCGCTGGACTGGGCGCTTATATAGTGGAGTAGGTCAGACTTGATGTGCAGCCGTGGGATGTGGAGGTTAACGGGTGCACTGTGTCACACCCCTCCACACCCACACCCACACCCACCTACAGGACATCTACAGCACCGGTATACCCGACACACGGCGGCCTGATTTCCCAGTGGGGCAGCACTATAAAATCGCCATGAGTGTGCGCTGTCACAAGTCGGTACCCGTCCTGGCATGGCATAGGGCGGTCTTGCTGGGGCGTACCGATTTCTCTGACCACTACCCATCGGAAGCCAACTCCTGGCCACATGGGACTGCTTTTAGTGGTGCCCATACAGTGCTGCAGATTTGCAGCCTTCAGCGCCCCAATGCGACTGAAAACTCCCCCAAAACAAAACAAAAACACCTGGCACACCACGGCAGTGTGTAAGGTCGATAATTGTGCTCCATTTTGAAGGGGCTCGGATCGATATAGGAGTTTAACGTCCTTGCAACATCTAAGGTCATATCAGGACGGGTACCGACTTGTGATAATGCGCACTCGTGGCAACTTTATAGTGCTGCCCCACTGGGAAATCAGGTCGCCAGCACCATGACCCAAGATCCCACTCAGTCACATTATCCTGACATTATATTTATCTCCATCTACACTGGTCATCATGCGCTTCTCGTATGGTTCAGTAGTTCGCGGTACAGTGATCTAGTTCTGCACATGACATTCCCACACCTAGTTCAACACTGACAGTAGCAGTACTTAACCCACCATCCATCACAAGGTACTGTCGTCTGCTCTAAACAAAATGTCGTCTGCTCTCAAACAAACTCACTAGATGTTCCCATGTGCCAGGCAAACAAAAACCATTTGGAATAAATAAGTGCGTTATGGACATTTTTATAATTATGTTATTTTTTTCTTATATTATTAGTTGATTAAGTAGGGGAATTTTTAACCGTTGACAATTGGCGTTCCTCATTTCACTGCTCATAGTACTGCCGAACGCCAGGCTATGAATACACATGTATCAATTTTCAGGTCATTGATTTGACTCGGACCGGGGTTCGAATCCCATGACCTACCAAGACGGGAAGCGGGCGTTCAACTCATTCGGCTACCCCCGTCTGGTCATTCAATGTTGGCATTAAATGTCTTCTGCTAGCATCTTTACTCCAGGAGTAACGATAGCAACCATTTCAGCAAATGACCGTGTCTATTTTGTTTATTTTATTTTTAAATTCCCGAAACTAGACGAGGTGGGGAAGTAATCAGGAGAGCGCCAGTTGGACCGTGACAAGTACCAGAGTACGATCATTAACCAGGCCGTAGATCTGGGAGCAATTGGACCACGTGACAGGATGTGGTTGACACTATAACACTTTCAGTAAGAATGGACATTGATCGATAAGCGCGCTTTTTTAATAGTAAGTCCTCTGCCATTTGTGGACAATTTTACAATGTATTGTCTTTGTTTCATTTGATTTTCGCTGTGAAAACAGAACACCTGCTATTTCAGGACATGGTCTGGATCGATGTAGAATTGTTTGTTTCACCACCCACCCACCCCTTTGGGCAGCATGTCACGTGACTGCAGTCAGAGAGACATAAATGAGCTCATCACGCGCTGTTCTTTTTTCTATTTTCTTTTTTTTTTGTCTTTTCATCCGCCCAGTATCCCCAGATGTTTGTCACTTTGTGAACTCTCCTTCACTCGACTCTCTCTCTTCCTAGCCAGGTGCTCGGCATTATTAGGATAGGGCAGGGACTGGTTGGCTCGGTGTCAGGATAATGTGACTGAGTGGGATATCAGGTCAATGTGCTGACGGCCTGGTCTCCCAGTGGGACAGCACTATAAATTTGCCATGAGTGTGCACTGTCACAAGTCGGTACCCATCCGGATATGACCATAGATATTGCCAGGACGTAAAACTCCAACAACCAACCAACCATTGTGACTCTTACAGGCTGTGCTGACGCGCGTTTTAGCTCAGCAGTTCTAAATTCCGTAAGTTTAACCAAATATTTACCCAAGTACCAGCCGGAACCGTTCATTTGGAGTACCGGGATTGTTCAACTCGACAAGGATACACATACATACAGACACCAGTGGTACTATGCGGCCTGCACTATCTGTGTATCATTAAACAAGCATACAGCAGCAACTCCACGTGTCAAGAAGATGCTTGCCATACACCGTATTAATTCATTTAATTACTTTCATATCAGATAGAACCTTCATATCAGATAGATGTCGTGGATTTCTGCGATTTCTGTTAATTGCTGATTAACTATCAATAGTATCACAAAATGCCATGAATCAATGACAGCAATTGGTCAGTGACAATCCCCTATACACCTGCATGATTGTCCTGATATGATCTTCTATGTGGTATGACATGATAAAAGCAAAGTGAACAAAGGAAAGCAAAGAATCAATTTCTGCAAAAACACGGAAATTATTCAATAGGCTTAGCACTGTCAGGGAATTGACCAGAAAAATTGAAACAGAAAAAAGTATCACTCGTAAACATATTATACATAATGTGTGCAGTATTAAAAGAAAGTACGCTCACTCCCCACCTCCACACCACCACCCACCCCGACCTCACCTCCACACGCATCACATTGTAGACTGACTATCTCCACCCTAAACACGTATCTACTTTTTTTTAAACCTTGTTTTCCAGGTCAGGGGTGTCTTTGGCCGGTAATATATAGTATACATAAGGGGCGGGCTACAGGGCTCACTGAGATGTCCAGTCCGCATGATATACCCCTGTCACATTACGGCGCTTCTCGCCGGCGTTCCGCCAACGCGCAAAATCACTTTTAATCGTCAAGAAACGTCAAGCTTTTCGGCATCAGCGCAACGTCCTGATATGACCTTAGATGTAGCTAGGACGTAAAGCAACAAAGCAACAGTTTGGTGTGTGCCTAGCATTCGCATAACGTTATTCCAGCGCGTTTAACGTATCTCGATGCGCCCCATACATGGCCATAATGTTAGCACCTGTGCGATGTTGCACGTCGAAAGTTTTGTGCTTGCCGATTTCCCGGCGCGTGGTGCCGACCCTCGCCATAGATGAACGAATACCAACGCGCGCCTAATGCTCCCTGATGTATCCCGACGTTGCGGCAAAAAATCACACACATGTGACAGCCCCATATAGCACCACACTGGTCCCTGGTGTCTCAGCCCGCCCGAATGTGGGTCAGAGTGAAGGCACCAGGGGCCATATGCAGGAGTCAGTGTTAGCGGGGTTTGGTGTTAGAGCCTATTACCGTTTAGCTATCACCGACGTCGGGAACTGTGTCAAGTGGTATGCAGGAGCGCGTAACACGTACATTGTAGCTAAACGTGAATTTATTTATAGATTTGGGAAATCCCTCTGCGTCTGAACCCATATATTAGGCTTAAATCTATTAAATGCTATCATATTTATCATAATTAAATACGCAATAAGTGACCTTTGAGGAAATTAACCCTAAATTCGAAGCAATATTAACGCTGCCGCCGTAACGGCGGCGATATTAATATTTATATTTTCGAATCGACGAACGTACAGTAAACAAACCGTCCCCGCTGCCAGTATGGAAAGCGACGTCTATGCGGCGGCGGCAGCGATTTGTTTACTTTACGTCCGTCGATTCGAAAATATAAGTATTAATATCTCCGCCATTACGGCGGCAGCGTTAATATTGCTTCGAATTTAGGGTTAATTTAATCATATTTCACTTATTTCGTATCTAATTCTGTTAAATATGACAGCATTTAATAGATTTGGCCATAACCTTAGGCTAACACCGCCCGTAAACGTCATATGAAACGGGGTTAGTGTCGCGGACCTTAAACGCGCAGTGTTACCGTAACACCGCCTCCTGCATCCCGACTTTTCGGCGCTAAACCAGAAATCCCATTTAAACACGTTTTGGCTCGCTAACACTGACTCCTGCATATGGCCCCAAGCACAGCACATTATGCTCAAAAGTTTTCTAGGAAGCCCTAACGGGCTGGTTGGTTGGTTGGTTGAACTTTACGTCCTGGCAACATCTAAGGTCATATCAGGACGGATACTGACTTGTGACTGTGCACTCACGGCGACTTTATAGTGCTGGCCCACTGGGGAATCAGACTGCATCACCATGAACTGATGATATCCCACTCAGTCATATTATCCTGACGCTGAGCTAACAAGTCCTTGATATTAACGCTGAGTGCCAGGCTAGGAAGCGACAAGTATCAATTTTGTACGCCATTGGTTTGACTCGACCTGGAATCAAACTCCCGATCTCCCGCACAGGAGGCCGTTCAAAGTTGTCAGCATTTTCGAGACCCCCTTATCACTACCCTAAAGTAGTTTACATCAACATTTTACTGAAGACCCAGACAAGGTGTCTTAATGATGGTAGGCCAGTAGGCTTAAACTGTAAAAGATGCATAGTCCGATGAAAACATCAAATTTCCAAAACCAAAATAATTATCTAGATTTTATTCTACATATCTAACTTAGATGCTGGTGAACTTAATAAGCACTTGTCACCACATAGAAGGGAATACTGAGGCAATTGAATAGAACCTGTTACTGCAGAAGCCAATGGTATCAAAGTCTCGGTGTGCTTGCCAAAATTAATTTTGTATGGTTGCACTTCAAATATCTCAAACATTAGACATTTAAAATAAAACTCACTTCAAACTAAAGTAAGGTAGATTACAACGACCAACCTAGTATATTTATCTCAGGAAATGATATTAACTCCAAACAATCTGACTCTGCAAATTTAATCAAATTTACACCAATAAAAGGGAAGGGAAAAAAATGGTGCATCCCATGGGAATTGTATGCTAGTTCTATACTTGACTCCCGACCACATTCCTCCGCTAATAACTGGGGTGCACCAGACTAACACTCACAGAGCCCTCCACTCGTGAATGACTGAGGTCTGGGGATGATTATAAACGCTGGAAACGGAGGGGAGTTGCCCCTACCCTCCCCTCCCTTCCCCACAACCTTCTACTGCATACCACCCAGCGAGCCACACTCACGCGTGTGCGCATACGCACGCCAATAGACTACCTGCCAAGCCCCATGATTCTCACCGTATGACCTGGGCCACTACACCCTACCTCCACCCCCTGCTGATTCCCCACCATCTCACTTTGCCCACCCACCCACACTTCAACAACCAATCCCTCTCATTTTACTCATACTGTTCTAGAACTCACTAGTTCTTACAAGTTCAAACCATCTCCCCGCCTTTCCTGATAATGCACAGTGCAAACAGGACCGATTTACTAGACAGACTTAAGACAGGTGGCGACCAAATATCCTGGATCAATGTGGTCGATTAAACTTTTTTAAAGCTGGGTGTCCATGATTGGTGATGGCTATGTACAAACACCGATTAGACGATTGCTATGGTGACTGTCCTATCAATCGCTGGGTCAAACGGTTTCGAGTACTTGAAATGAAATTGCAAGCAACCACAGTTTAATTAGACAACAGAAATCTTCCCATAACATAGCTATTTGTATGTATTGCCTATTCGTAAACACATAGAGCAAATATGAGAATAAAGAGCAAATTAGTTTCGGGGTAAATGTCCATATACATTGATGAGTGGCAAAAGACCAGTTGGGTTTGAAGAACAAGGGGGGGTGGGGGTGGGGCAGTAGTCCCACACCACTGCCATGGGTTCTTCATATCTATATAGTACTATTAGTAGTATGAGTTTCCCCGAGTATACCATTTCTACCCATTTTTGCATGAACTACAGTGACTGGTGCTGTACATTATACAGCAGGAGCCACTCCCTTAATTCTACAGGATCGGTGCTGTAACTAATACAGCACTAATCAAACTTAGATTATATAGACTGTCAATTCCAATAGTAAGATGGCCGGAAGACCAATGCTCCGGCGCTGACAAATGTCATATTCAGATGAATAAATACGTCCCCCCCCCCCCCAAATAGTATGTGTCTGGCAATTTAACCCAAAAAAATCAAACCAGGCCCCATGAAACAGTCAACCAATTTAAATTAGACAGTTGCCCAGTGAAATCACCAACTCGTGCCTGGTCAGTGTGCAGTGACAGTATCTCACTGCTCATTTATAATAACAAAACATCATTTCACCGACGCGCACTGTGAAAAACTAATGGCAAATTGCAGAACCAATTGTGTTTTTCCTAACAAAACAGCTCATGGGCAACGTCCCGCCATCAACACCCCCCCCCCTCTGAAAGCAACAGAAGAATTAATGTTGTGGTTAATAGCTCACACTGCAGTATGCTCTGGGAAAAAGGTCTTTTATAGGATTTCAGGTCATGATGCAGTGGCCTGGTCTCCTAGTGGGGCAGCACTATAATGTCGGCACGAGTGTGCATGGTCACAAGTCTACATGACCTTAGATGATATGGCCTTAGATGTTGCCAGGATGTAAAACTCCAACAATCAAACCACCAGAGAGAGAGAGAGGCAAGTCTAATAGGAAATTGCAGAAATAATTGCGTTTTTCCCAACAAAACAGATATATGCATATGGGCAACCTCTGTCATCAACCCACCCTCTGAAAGCAACGGAAGAATCAATGTGGTGGTTATCAGCTCACACTGCAGTATGCTATGTGGGAAAGGTTTTATGTAGGATTTCCACCACCCACCAATATATCTTCTGGTCTAGTCTGCCCAGTCAGCGCCCAGCATCAGGCATGCATCATCATGGTAGGACCAATACATGCAAATACCCTCCGACTCACACTCAATGTACATGTTTTGTACACAAATCTGGCCTAGTCTGTCCAGTCAACACCCAACATCAGACGTGCGTCATGATGGTCGGACCAATACAGCTGTGTGCTCAGGCAAGCAAACACATTCACATCCACACTCAATGTGTATGTTTTGGACACACGTCTGGCCTAGTCTGTCCAGTCAACACCCAGCATCAGGCATGCGTCATCATGGTAGGACCAACACAGCTGTGTGCTCAGGCAGGCAAACACCTTCACATCCACACTCAATGTGTATGTTTTGTACACACGTCCGGCCTAGTCTTCCCAGTCAACACCCAGCATCAGCATGCGCATGAGGTAGGACCATACGCTGTGCTCAGGCAGCAAACACCTTCACATCCACACTCAATGTGTATGTTTTGTACACACGACCGGCCTAGTCTGTCCAGTCAACACCCAGCATCAGACATGCGTCATAATGGTAGGACCAACACAGCTGTGTGCTCAGGCAGGCAAACACATTCACATCCACACTCAATGTGTATGTTTTGTACACACGACCGGCCTAGTCTGTCCAGTCAACACCCAGCATCAGACATGCGTCATAATGGTGACAACACGCTGTGTCTAGCAGGCAAACACATCCACATCATGTGTAGTTTTGTCAACGTCAGCCTGATGTCCAGTCAACACCCAGCATCAGGCATGCGTCATGATGGTAGGACCAAAACAGATGTGTGCTCAGGCAGGCAAACACATTCACATCCACACTCAATGTGTATGTTTTGTACACACGTCCGGCCTAGTCTGCCAAGTCAACACCCAACATCAAGCACGAGTCATCATGGTAGGACCAACACAGCTGTGTGCTCAGGCAACCACCCTCCCACCACCCATCAGTATTTACTTTTTGTACACTTGTGCAACACAAGCCCAGTTAGAAAGCAGGCCCTGACCTGACAATATAGTGACAGCGGGAGACCATCCTTTGTGTGACTTAAATTACTGACATTGACGCCCTGTGTTAAATTGAAAACATGCCCTATTTTAATTCACATCGATCAGTTAGGACATGGTTTAAACCAGTAGGCAATACGCGTAGTCAACCTGCTTCAATCCAGACTAGTTCCCTGCACCCACTGTCCCATTGGCGAGGTTTTCGGATGAACTGCAGCTAGGTTATAACTTGTAAATGATTGATTGAAAGAAGGTTTTTAAACACCATTACCAGATAATAAATTAATAGTGACAATTGTATGTGCTTTTATTATCATTAGTATCATCATTATCATTATTGTTGTATTCTCTCTTTCAGAGCCAACGTGGTTTCCAGATAACACAGATAAAGTAAATAGAGGAAATCTGTCCCATAGATGTTTGGGGCAGATAGAGAAAGATTTCAGGGTTAAAGCTTATAGCTGCATGTCCATGGTTTTGGATTTCGGTCATACCCTTTTTTCCCCTTAAAGAATACATATATTAGGCACATATTATAAACAAATATACTAATAGTCAACTTTACAGATATTTGAAGTGGAAACATGCCAAATTAGAGATTTGGCGTGCACTTCAAAATGATCGACATCGTATATTTTAACAGTGACAGGTTCGATTAACTTGACCTAGTATACCGCCAATGTAGACGTGAATACTTCATGGGTGAACCAGTATCGAAGTGGGATCTTTAGGATAAAAAATAGTGTGTGGGTTTCGAAAGTTCAGCTTTAATCGAGATCTGATTACCACAGGTTTTTGGTGTACCCATCTTTTCACACACTATCTAGTTTGTTTGTTATTGTTTTTGTTTGTTATTGTTTTTGTTTGTTTGTTGTTTTATGTCTGAGCAACGTCTAAGGTCATATCAGGACGGGTACTGGCTTGTGACAGTGTGCACTCATGGCAACTTTATAGTGCTGTCCCACTGGGAGACCAGGCCACCAGCACCATGACCTGATATCCCACTCAGTCACATTATCCTGACACCAAGCCAACCAGTCCTTGCCCTATCCTAATAATGCAGAGTGCCTGGCTATGAAGCGACAAGTATAAATTTTTAAGTCATTAGTTTGACTCAACCAGGGTTCAAACGCACGATCTACCAGCACGGGTTGTTGTTTTATGTCCTAGCAACCATTGACTTACAAAATTGATGTGTCGCTTCCTAGCCTGGCACTCGGTATTATTAAGATAGGACAAGGACTGGTTAGCTCAGTGTCGGGATAATGTGACTGAGTAAGATATCAGGTCATGGCGCGGTGGGCGGGTCTCCTAGAGGGGCAGCACGATAAAGTCGCCATGAGTGCGCACTGTCACAAGTCGGTATAACCTTAGATATATGACCTTAGATGTTACCAGGCAAACAAACAAACAAAGCACCAGGGAGAGGCAAGTCTATGTCTAGTATGAGGTCACGCCCCACACTCCGACCCCTGTCCCATAGTTAATACTGAGGCTATGACTTAGATCAAGAGGTCCCCGTCCCACCTGATGACCTGGGGCGCACTGACCCGTGACGGTCCCACGTAAGGTTAACAACAGCCCCCCCCCCCCACTCCTATCAATCCAGGCACCCCGAGGGCAATCACGTCACCGCCAGAGCTTCTGGATCACCGCGCCACAATACACGATAAGGGGGCGTTGCAATGTGGATTTGGTTTGTTTGTTTGTTTGTTGTTGTTGTTTTACGTCCTAGCAACATCTAAGGTCATATCAGGACGGGTACCGACTTGTGACAGTGCGCACTCATGGCGACTTTATAGTGCTGTCCCACTGGGAAACCAGGCCGCCGGCACCATGACCTGATATCCCACTCAGTCACATTATCCTGACACTGAGCACACCAGTCCTTGCCCTATCCTAATAATGTCGAGCGCCTGGCTAGGAAGCGACAAGTATCAATTTTAAAGTCATTGGTTTGACTCGACCGGGACTCGAACCCACGACCCCACGATCTACCAGCACGGGAGACGGACGCTCCAACCCACTCGGCCACCCCGTCTGGTATGTGGATTTGGAGCCCTGAGTCAGGGGGTGGGGGTGGCGGGCCTATGATCTGGGTCACGATAACGCCGACTCAGTCTGTTGATATCCGATATGAATATGCAACACTATCGGATGTGTCGCATATCAGGCGCTGTGTACCACTACAGTAGTGCCTGTCTCCAGCGACTCCTGTGGCCGGCAAATCCCTGCAATGCGCTGACATTTTTTGTCTCTTCATTTCATTGACAACTAATGTCACGCATTCCTTCCCCATCATTGAAAGGACATTGATAACAAGGACACCTGTTAAGTGTTATGTCAAAACAAGACCGGTGCGGCTGGAGAGTTAGGTGTCTGTTCAATACAGGTGTTACTGTATATATATATCAGAGCTGCATTTAATAATTCTGCATCTAAAGCTGCACAATCTGATGTCCAAGAACCAAAAACACTTACCTTGGATTTGTTCCTACAACACCAACTTAGATACATGTGTACTCATAGGGGTTTTACCCCCATTAATTCATTTAAAAAAAAGAAGAATACAAAGTCAACTTAATCGAACCTGGTACTCATGGAATTCATTGTGTACAGCATTCCAATGTTTATATGAACATTAATTTTGCATGTTTTAACTTCAAAAATCTCAAATTACAAATAAATGTCAGTTCAAACTAAATTAAGGTAGATTATAACAATTAACCTAACATTAGTATATTATTATAATATATATATGGTACAAACTCAAACCGATCGGACTTTGCTACTTTATGTGAGATAATCCGTACATGCATGGGTTTATGTTACTCTCTCCATCCATTTAATTCCATGCAGTTACACAAGAGTCAGTATCCATTGGATAACAGGCAACATGACACCAAATGTCATATTGTGCCCACTGGATAGCAACAATTTCAAATATTTGGCCTGTGTTACTTGTAAAAAAAATTGTTAATGTGAGTGTGTGAGTGTGTGTGTGAGTGAGTGTGTGTGTGTGTGTGTGTGTGTGTCTGAGAGATAGAGAGTGAGTGTGTGTGTGTGTGTGTGTGTGTGTGTGTGTGTGTGTGTGTGTGTGTGTGTGTGTGTGTGTGTGTGTGTGTGTGTGTGTGTGTGTGTGTGTGTGTGTGTGTGGAAGAACTATAGCATAGGAGTGGGCAGCGTTGAAAATAGTTGTAGGTTGGGGGGGGGGGCCTAATGTTGTTTTTTTTTTTGTTTTTTTTTACGTCCTAGCAACATCTAAGGTCATATCAGGAAGGACACCGACTTGTGACAGTGCGCACTCATGGCGACTTCATGGTGCTGCCCCACTGGGAGACCAGGCCGCCAGCACAATGACTTGATTTCCCACTGAGTCATATTATCCTGATACTGAGCTAACCGGTCCTTACCCTATCCTAATATAATAATACTGAGCATCTAGCTAGGAAATGACAAGTATCAATTTTGTAAGTTATTGGTATCACTCGACCGGGAACCGAACTCCCGACCTCCCGCACAGGAAGCCTGCGCTCCTCCGATTCGGCCACCGCTTCCAGTCAACCTGGGCCATGGTTAAATGCTTCAAGTGTTCCTGGAATCTTGTGTTCATATTAGACAGTAGATAGAGAAAAGACATAGAATTTGATTATTTCTTTATTTGGGTTTTAGATCCTAGATATTTGTTAAATAACATAAATCGCAGATTTAGCACCCAAAAAAGTCGTGGAAATCCGAATAGTTAAAGATCTTTCATTCCTGATGAAAAGATAAACAAATAGAATAACGGGCAAATCTACATGAACATTAATAGACCTTAAGACACACCCACCGTATGGCCACGCAACGTAAACATGCAGCTTATATGCACAACAACTAACTTACACATAAACCAATAATTATATACACACACATATATAACACATGTATACATTCAAGCCCATTGTAAATGCAACACTGCCCTACCTCCCACGGACGACGCATAACGGAGGCCTGATATTAGGTTAATGTAAACATGTGGTTTGTCATTTGGCAGTGCGTCAGATTCCTAATACCTAGACATGCCGAGGAAATAACACCTTTGACACACTAGGTCTGCAGCGCATTCAATGATTCATGTCGGGCTACCATATTAAGTAGAACCAGATCACTCATATTTGTGTTAAAACTTATGTAATCTTTGTCTGGTGCCATAATACGTAATGCTTGAATGGAGGGGAGGGGAGGAGAAGACTTTTTTTTTACATTTACATTTTTAATTCACAAATTTCCATACACAGTATACAAACATAAACTAACTTGTTGACAATAGAAATTGCAGGAACAGTGTAACCGTTAATGGTTGTCTTCCCCACTACACTGGAGAGTAACTTTTTTTTTACATTTACATTTTTAATTCACAAATTTCCATACACAGTATACAAACATAAACTAACTTGTTGACAATAGAAATTGCAGGAACAGTGTAACCGTTAATGGTTGTCTTCCCACTACACTGGAGAGTGAGAGTGAGAGTGAGAGTGAGAGTGAGAGTGAGAGTGAGAGTGAGAGTGAGAGTGAGAGTGAGAGTAAGGGAGAGTAAGGGGTAGGGGAAGGAATTTGTGACATTAGTTGCAACCTCAGTGGTAGTGGTCTAGGCTGACATAACTCTAAGTGGGTTATATCTAGAAGGATGAATCACAGGGGTCTGTCTGTCTGTCCACCAAAATACACCAGAAAAAGGACACGGCAAATCGAGGTCACACGTGTACTTGTATATCTCCAGCACAGCCTCGGGCCGGTGTAGTAAGTTCAAAACACTACCCCACAAAAACACTATGGTAGTGTTTTCAACCTAGGTTCAAAACACTACGGTAGTGTTTTGAACCTGGTTGATGGTAAGTTCAAAACACTACTGTGGCCACGCTCAAAACACTATCCTTAAGTTCAAAACACTACCTTTAAGTTCAAAACACTACTCTATTTTCTATGTATTAATGTGGGTCAGCCGGTTGCTGGATGTTGTCCTAGCATCATCTAAGGTCATATGAGGACGGGTATCGACTTGTGACAGTGCACACTCATGGCACTTTATAGTGCTGCCCAACTGAGAGACCAGGCCACCGGCCCGATATCCCACTCAGTCATATTAGCCTGACACTGAGCAAACCTTGCCCTATCCTATTAATGCTGAGCACCAGGGTAGGGAGCGACAAGTATCAATTTTAAAGTCATTGGTTTGACTCAACTGGGAACCGGACTGCTGACCTTCCGCATGCAAGGCCCATTCTACCAAATAGGCCACCTGGTGGGGCAGTAGGGTGGGGAAGTTTGTTTGTCTTTGTTTGTTGTTTTGCATCCTAGCAACACCAAAGGTCATATCAGGATACATACTAACTTGTGACAGTGTGCACTCATGGTGACTTTATAGTGTTGCCTCACTGAGAGACCACGCTGTCAGAACCATGACCTGATATCACACTCAGTCACATTATCCTGACACTGAGCCAATCAGTCCTTGCCCTATCCTAATAATGGCGAGCGGCTGGCTAGGAAGTGACAAGTATAAATTTTTACGTCACTGTTTTGACTTGACCAGGGTTCGAACCCACAAACCCATGGGTTCGGATCCCCCAATCTCCCAAAGCAGGAGAGGGTTGCTCAACTCATTCGGCCATCCCATCTGCTCTTCTCAGACGTTGTTAAACGCCGCAACACTATCATGTTTCTTGTTTGTTTCTTGTTGTTTTGTGTCCTAGCAACATCCAAGGTCATATCAGGATGGGTACCGACTTGTGAGAGTGCGCACTCATGGTGACTTTATAGTGCTGTCCCACTCGGAAACCAGGCCACTGGCACCATGACCTGATATCCCACTCAGTCACATTATCCTGACACTGAGCCAACCAGTCCCTGCCCTATCCTGTTAATGCCAAGTGCCTGGCTAGAAAGCGACAAGTATCAATTTTTAAGTCATTGGTTTGACTCGACCAGGGGTTTGAACCCACGACCCCACGATCTACCATCATGGGAGACGGGCGCTCTAACTGGCGCCGACGTAACACGACGTAACGTGACATAGCTCGACGTCAGTCTAACGTAATTCTGATGTCATCATAACGTAACCCAACGTACGTCAACATAATGACGAATAATGACCACATGAGGCTTACGTTGGCTCGTTACGTCGTAGTGTGACAGGGGTATAACCCGCCGTACCTCAACGTAATGACGAAACGTCACCTACATCGGCTTACGTTAACATTGGGTTATGTTGGGCTTAAGCTCAGGCTTATGTTGAGATTCGTTTGACGTTCGTGGTGCACACGCCGCAGCGCTATCAGCATATACTACTAATACATGCTTCAAACGCCGCAGCACTATCAGCGTATACTACTAATACGTGCTTCAAACACCGCAGCACTATCAGCGTATACTAATAAATGGTGCACACGCCGCAGCGCTATCAGCGTATACTACTAATACGTGCTTCAAACGCCGCAGCACTATCAGCGTATACTACTAATATGTGCTTCAAACACAGCAGCAGGGTGAGCGTGTCATGATAGTGTTTTGAACTTGGTAGTGTTTTGAACGTACGTAGTGGTAGTGTTTTGAACTTAACAGTAGTGTTTTGAACCTAAGCTCAAAACACTACCGTAGTGTTTTGAACGTAGGTTCAAAACACTACCGTAGTGTTTTGAACGGCGTAGTGTTTTGAACGTCCTACACCGGCCCACAGGACGGGAGGAGGGGGGGAGGGAACTAACTACTCGTTGATTTGCCCACTCATAAATAGTCCACAAGCATGAGACCCATGTCACCCATGTCATGTGAGCACGTGTTTCTTATTTTAGGATTCCTTTTTGAAGTGCAAAGATCAAGGAAAGTGAATATAGCAGATAGATAGTTGCGTTGGAGCGGTCTTCTTGGCCATGTAGCTTAAATAAACTATCACATAAAATTATGTGCAAATAGATGATCATTTAGTATGGTGAGACCCACAGCTTCGCCCACACAGATTGGACCCTCTTCTGCGGTTCCAAGTGACACTGGATCTGTGTCGCTGTTTTATGTACTGCGTTTCGCTGCTGTGGGTTGGTTGGTTGGTGCTGGTGTGTCGGTGGGACCTCATATCTTAGTCTTAGCTGAACGCCCAGCTGTTTTCTGTATTGTGTTTCGCTGCTGTGGGTTGGTTGGTGCTGGTGTGTCGGTGGGACCTCATATCTTAGTCTTACTCTTAGCTGAACGCCCAGATATGTCCGCCGGGAGGTTCAGAACACGTGTGTGGGTGTGTGTGGTCGCGGGGGGGGGGGGGGGGGGGGGGGTATGTGTAATACAATGTACATAGATTACACAGCTTCTTCCTGATTCATAGTCATACAACGGGCGTGGTAGCCTATTCGGTAGAGCGAGGGCCTCGCCTTCGGAAGGTCGGTTCCCGGTCGAGTTAAACCAATGACTTAAACATTTATACTTGTCGCTTCCCAGCCTGGCACTCGGCATTAACAGGATATGGCGAGGACTGGTTAGCTCAGTGTATCTGAGTGGGATATCAGGTCATGGTGTCGACGGCATGATTTCCCAGTGGGGCAACACTATAAAGTCACCATGAGTTTGCACTGTCACAAGTTGGTACCCGTCCTGATATGACCTTTAGATTTTACTAGGTCATAAGACTCCAATAACCAACCAAATCCAGGCTCATATCACAGACCGCACTGCATTGAATATGCAGTGGGTAAAGGTAAGCCGAGTGCAGAAGGGTCCTTGATGAAGTTGAGAAAATTAGATAAGTTATTCTAAACTAAATATAGACCAACAAAAATACGTCAAATTACGATTTCCACCACGATCCCACGTCAGCTGAGCAGACGCGGAAGAACTAATAATATGGGCAGTTCACTGTGCATGATCCATGGGAAAAGTATATATATCTAGATCAAATATGATTGATCAGCTTATCTCATATTATTATTAGCATGTCCCGCTATTCCCTCAAACCAAATTCAACATCCAAACACCCATATTTTATTTGAAGTGGTTAACCCAGCAATGATAGACGATAAATATTTTGTTAAACGTCTACGATTCGACACTAAACTTCAAGTTTAAAAATTAGGTGCGCTTTGTTTTCAAATCCTTGTAGATCTAGGGTTATTTAATTTAATTTAGCCTCAACTAAGGTCTAGTCTAGATTTAGACTAGAATACTATTTAGATCATAGATCAATCGCTCCATATGCAATCCCCCATTGGTCCAATAGCAACATAAAAATGCCTAGAGCTAGGTTTGACACAAATTGCTAGTGTAGATACATTTCCAGCCTAGATTAACGAGTGTAGGCTCGGTCCATTTATTTCAGATCGAGAACTTTTGTTCTGCCAGTAGCACCTGCTGGGTTCTCTCTAATCTAGATTCTACCGATTAGAAGATTTAGACATGTTGAGTGTATGCTATCAAGATCTAGACACAATGCTTCAATACGGATAGCGTTCACAGCTTCTACGCCTACTAGATCTGGCGAGTCTTGTCTGGTGAGAAGTTGCTAGCACATATATTCACACGTCGTGGACGTGATGCATGCAGATAGTACACTGGCCACTGCTGGGGTGACAGTGAATGGTTAATGTTCAGGCATTGACTGGGAATGAATTAACCATGTGAAGTGTGTACTGTTGAGTGTGGCTTTATTGACCAGTCGCTTTGATGGCTGAAGCATACTAAATCTTAGATAAAAGATTCACTCCGTACTTACAGTACAGGGGTGAATGACAACGTAGTCTAAATACGGGTGAAAATAGCTTTAGTATGGAATGGGAAGTAGTATGCCTGGCACCAGTGTCAAATGGTTACTTATATCAACACAGAGTTGGTGAAATGGGAGAGAATGCAAAAAGACAAGATGGTGGCCAGAGAACGCCGCCGATTTCACTTTTAAATTGAATTAAAGTATACGTTTTATTATATTTTCCAACTCAAAAGTAGCGGGTAAATATGAAGATGTACATAAAGAATATATTGTGCTTCTTAAATTAAGAATTTACCAGCTCAGTTAATTAACCCAGCATGTCGAAATTCTTCGCCAGCTTTTCTAATGGGTTGGTTTTCACCCCTGTACTGGAAGTACGGGATGAATCTTTTATCTAACTAAATCTAAGTTCTGATACTAACAGTTTGAACTGAATAGACCTAGTCTAGCACAAGCACATATTACATAACAGTGAGTCATGTCAGTTAATGAGTTACCTATCATTGTATGAACAACAACTCGAACAAGCCAGCTTGAAGCTTTGGGACTTACAGTTACACTCGTCACAGGCTGCAACTTTCTGTTCAGGCATAATAATGCTACAATTTCAAGTTTGGGTGCCTCGGTTACTCCTCATCAGAGAGATCGCAGACGGTGAGCTAGTCACCGTCTAGTAGGCTAGTGTCAGTGACACACTTCTCTCCTCCCCAAGTTAAATCCCGGCTCCCAAGCTCGCAGTCTCCCTCCCTCACTACTCGGCCCAGCCCTTACTCTTTCTAGTCAAGACTAGTGCCCAAGCCCGGATCCAACCCATATGATGGCATATGTCCGTGTAGGCAGTACGTGAGCCAACCACAACAAAGCAGGAGTTTGTCTTAAGCCCCACTCACACATACCCGGATCAGGGGCCGGACGAGCCCCGGACCATGATCTGGCATGGTCAGTGGCTGACCCTTGGTGATCCTTGGCTGGTCGGGCCTCATCCGGGGTCTGCCCCGGATATTTTTTAATGTTTAAAGCATCCGTGGGGGTCCAGGGAATATTGCAATCCGGGCTCGGTCCGGCATCATTCGGGGGTGGACTGGAGGTAGTCCGTGCAGTGTGTGGGCCAGTCCAGGCATGTTGTTTTTTTAAACCCGGATGAGCCACAGTTTAAACCGGACCAGCCCCGATGTAGCCACTGACCGCTCCCGGACTGCCCGGATGAGACCCGGACAAGCACGGATCAGCCACAGATATCCCGGTTTACCACAGATCAGTCCAGGATGAACCCTGTTTTTGTATATATATAGCAGGAGCAAGTCCACTTCAAGTCCGGGACTGATCCGTTACTACTCCGTGGATACACCGGGTAGTCGGGGGGTGGTCTGGCTAGACCGGGGGCTAGACCGTGTAGGTGTGACTGCGACCCCAAAAACGACCAAAATAGCGATTTTATCCAGGGCTGTCTGCCAGTCTGGGGGGGGGGGGGGGGGGGGGGGGGGGGGGGGGGGGGGTCCGGCTAAAAACTGGGGCTCGTCCAGGTATGTGTGACTGGGGCTTTAGCGAGACATTTAAATCAAACAATCCAGTGAGTAAAAAATAGATGCATGAGAAGCACAAGTGATAGGATATCTCTATGACTATAGCCGTGTTCACACGGACAAAATGTGAGGCGAATCAGGTGAGTCGAATTAGCCGCCCGTTCACACGGGCAGTACTTGGTCTTGGGACGGAAATCGAAATCTGCGCATGAGCAAGTCCAGAGTAACCAGCACCAGTTTGGGTTCGTCGACGTCGGCCGAGAGAGTGTGGGTTCGACCTAGATATGTATTTAATGAATCGTATTGGTTTGGAACGGTCAAAACTTCTGCTGGGCAGTGAAACCCAAAAAATAAATGATGAAAAAAATATCTGTGCATAGATAGCTGTTTCATTAATTAAATTATATAATAATGGCTTTTGATCGACTGGAAAGTCAACAAACTAAGGTGTCGACTGCGCATGCGTGTGAGGTGCTTAATCCGCTCAGTGCGTTCACCACGGGACAAAATAAATCGCCTCACAGAAATCGCCTCACGTAAACTACCTCGTGAGGTGGTTTACAGTATCTGGATCACAGAAATCGATTCAGCCCTAATTCGACTCAGACGCCCGTTCACACGGGAAATGTGCGTCGAACTAGGCAAGTCGCTTTCTACGAATCGATTTACATTCCCCGTGTGAACACGGCTTTAGTCAGCGTGACATCACAGCCCTGGCAACTACTCGCGAAGGGTAAAACAACGCAGTAATTTGTGCTGCAGCAATGCTATGTCTATGCGGAGCATTTATTTGTGCAAAATCAATTTTAAAGCATTCATTGGGTCTATTAAAAATATCTTAATGTGCGATTGAAGACGAAGATCTGAAGTCTTTAATTTAACCTAAGAGCAATTTTCTCTGAAAGGATTAAAAACAGAGATTGAAAATTGGGATATTCTGAGTGTCAGTGCCAGTGGTAGCCGTACCGGATCGCAGCCTCAAAAACTATTTTCGCAAAATAAATTCAAGAACTTCCAATTGGTTGATGAAAATAAAGCTGAATGTGAAATTGTAGAGAAAGATCTGCACTATTTAATAGAAATAAGAGAAATTTGTTTTCAAAGCACCAAAAGCCACAAATTACTGTGATAGTTAGGGTAGTTTTAGTGTTGTGTTGATGACAGTGGCATTTGTTTTACCCTTGGCGTGTTGTGAGCGTTGTGAGCGCAAAAAGTCCGACATCGAGAATACTCTTGCCCTAAACACTTAAAACAGCGCTGATGCTATTTCAGACCTGTCTGTGCTGACTGGTGTGTGGTATGAAGGCCGAGTTGGGGAGACTGGCACTAGGGCAGAGGCAGAGGGGCAGGCCTCCCCGCAAGCCGCCAAAACCGCCTCACTCATGGGCGATATGCACGTCAACTACTGCGAATGATAGTATGATAGGTGACGATTCTACTCACGTGCTTTCTCATGGTCGTATCCAACCACTACGAAGTAGTCAGCCAGGCGAGACATTTCTATATTTCCAGAATTTGGTGGTGCCCAGTTACTCCTGCCAGTACATGGTAGCCATTTTGGACTCAAAACAAACTGTCTGCGCACGCTGCCGCGCACGACAGTCGTCCGGGCGCCGCACTGCCGCCTGGTGTTAAATACTTACACTAACCAGCTAAATTTGCGCCAACTCGACTGAAAACTCCCCAAAAGCCATTCTTGAATAAATGTTGGTATTCTAGGTATATGGTAGGTAGGGCTACCGATCACTTAAACCAATTAAACTCGTTGCCTGTCTTATTAATAAATGTTGTTCTTTCAAAACGTACCTCTCTAACTTTCTTAGTTGTCCCTTCTTTCTTCTAGAAGATAACATTCCATTCTTATTGAGGCTATTAACAAACTTAAAATCTTATTTTATTGTTTGGTATCAATGCAGACTGTTTGTAATTAACAACAACAACAAATTAACAAACAGTTTTGTTAAGTCATTAACTGTTGTAGAACATTTGTCCCTTTTGTTGAAGCCAAAATGAAACCATCATCGATATAATATTGGGAAAGCAAACATGTCCATTCTCATCCATTACATTACATATAGGCTTGAGTTACTTTGTAAATATTCTTGAGCCGTGTTTACACGGGCGAGTTAAAACGGCTAAAATAAAGCGCCTTGCCTAGTTCACCTCACATTCGCCGTGTAAACGCGACTCTGAGGCGGATTAGGGCTGATTCGATTCATATGATTCACTTTATGTAAACCACCTCACAAGGTAGTTTATATAAAGCGAAATAGCTTAAGCGCATCACACGCATTCGCAGTCGAGACCTGAGTTTGTTGATTTTCCGGTCGAACAAAAGCGCATATTATAGAATTTAGTCTATGAAACCGCTAGCTGCACGCAGATATTTTTTTCATCATTTATTTTTAGGTTTTCACTACCCAGCAGAAGTTTTGATCGTTCCAAAACAATATGATTCAGTCCATACATATCTAGGTCGAACCCACACTCTCGTGGCGACGTCGACTAACTGAAACTGGCGCTGGTTAGTCTGGACTTGCTCATGCGCAGATATCGATTTCCGCCTTAAACCACTCCGTGTGTAAACGCGCCACTACTTCGCTTCATATAATTCGCTTTGTCTAATTCGCTTTACAATTGCCCGTATAAGCACGGATTTGGACCCACTGTCTCCTGTGAGGAAACTACTTTTACTATTCCTTTTGCAAGAACAACAAGAAAGTGTGTATCTCCTCATTAATAAAAATATAATTCTTTCCTAGATAGTTTAAACGTATGGGACGCTACTTTCTGTTCCGGAAATATAAAAATGGAGGTTTGGTACTTGTAAATTCGCTCTGACTGCAGAGCTCCTTCCGCAATATTATCTGAAAGTTTGAAAACCCTTCTCGCTATTTTTCCTTTATGCTATACATGTCATGCCATACTAATTAGGGCACCGCTAGCCAGTCCGATACCTGTCGCTAATAAGGCAACCGGTAATACAGGTGTGACGGTCTAAAAACTTCACAACATTCAAATTACTATATTACTATCATCTTCATTAGCTAGTCCTTCATAACAAATTATTTCCTCCTCCTCTTCAGAGTCATAAATAGGATATCAAGGTCCATGTTTTGTGAATATTCAAAGGACCTGCATGCATATCAAATATACTTTCATTTGCCTGGCATTGCTGAGAGACCATTACATTTACACCTGGACAATTACAATTGGAAAACAATTGGTTCAGCAGACTCTAATTGGAGTGACCTGGTTTGGTTAATTATAAAAGGAAATTGTTTTCTATACATTACTTCTCACTTGTTCAGCGTTTGCTAACATTTGAACATATGCCAAGTTTTTCTCTGTTAAAGTCTTCATTTAAAAATTATTTTTGTTTGCAGATTAGTTGATTAAGCAGGGGAAATTTCAACCGTGGACAATTGGTCTTCCTCATTCCACTGTTCCTTCCCCTATCCTAATATTGCCGAGCCCATGGCTAGGAAGTGACAAATATAATTTTTTTACGTCATTGGTTTGACTCAACAAGGGTTCGAACCCTTGGGTTTTAATCCCACGACCTACCAAAACGGGAGGCTCAACGCACTCGGCCATTCCGTCTGGAAACCATTAATTTCCAACATTATTGCTCTTATTGCCAATATTTCTTTAATTTCTTGCGAAGTCATGGGTTTAGGAATATTACTGGAAGAAGTAGACATATTCACTACCGACACTACCCTTGTTACAGGAGACTCACATGAAGTTGAAATTGTCAATTTCCATACATACTTCTTTTTCTTGTTCTACCTCTAGAATTTCAATATCGGAACCACGTAAATTCCGGCCTAGCTGAGTCAATGGTCAACATTTTCAAGTTCAGCACGACATGAACATCACTTGAAAACCACTTGTTTCTTTGCTTACTTTATTATTACACAATCACACCTTTGGAACATTCGGGACTGGTGAGCGTTCAACACTCTGCTTGGACAATGGTAGCTGTAGGCGGAGCACCTGAAACCAAAGTTTGTGGTGTCAAGCGCCCCACGGCACTGTCCATCCTACTGTCGGCCTCACGACTGTTGATCAGTTTCAGGCTGGCTAGTGCTATAAGTAACCTCTCCCCTGACACTGGTTCCCGGACTTCATAACATATGGTAAAAACCAGCTAATTTTAGTAACTATACTACTGCAACCCTCCGCGAGGTGGCAGCATTAGAGCACATCCTAGTGTCACCATTTACCACTAGATGGAGCCACGATTAACGGATAAGCCGGCTGTTCTTGGACACCGCCACACATACTGACATAGATAGCACTTGTGAGTGGCTGTATGTATATGTATGTATACACACACACATACACATACACATACACATACCAATACATATATATGTACACACCTACACATATACATACACATACACATACATACACAGAAGTAACTAGTGACCATAATCAATAGTAAAAGCATTATCTGGTAGCTGGACACTGATTAAAGTTTTGCGGGATATATTTATTTATATATCTATTCACAATGCTTTCGAAGCGTTAGATAGGCACACAGAGTAACAGGTTTGTCGTTAAATATTGCTCAGACATAACAATTAAAAAAGCAGTTAAGTTAACACTGTTCACATTTAGTTCCTGTTTTAACTCTTTGGATTGATTGCCCGTATGTATGTAATTGCAAGAATTAAATGACCATTTAAAAGACTTACACTTCCAGGGGGACGAGTAGTAAGTAATCTTCACCGACCTCTCAGGCAACGAGCCACATAGACAGGTGGGCGTTGATATGGTGATGGCATCAAAGGGCCTAGGTGGTGTAATGGTTAGCCCAGGATGCAAGAGATGTAGGTTCGATTCCCGCTCTGGGTGCAATATTTCCCATTTTCATCACCCCACCCCCATCCACGACACTTCGCTATATTTACCCGCTATTTTTAAATGAACAATTCATGAAATCATGTAGATTAATAGACTTTAAACTTGGAATTGAGACCTTTCTGTGACCACCATATTGGCTTTTTGTATTCTCTACCAATTTCTCAACTTTAAGCCAATAAATAATGTGACAGGAATAACTACATCCATAGTTAATTCCTATTTGAAGCAGTTTTCGCTCGGATTTAAGCAGGGTTGTCATTGACCTCTACTCTGGGTAGAGGTGAATCTTTTATCTAGATAGCCTACACACCCTGGGGCAGCACACAATACACGGAAAGGGTACAATGCACATGCGTGGCTCACAAAATTAGAAAGTAGGTTAGAAAGCCAAAACCCAGGTACACACACAGACACATATATATATATATATATATATATATATATATACATACACACACATGCAAAAGCTACTAGCACCATTTCAGAGAGCATATCAGTGCAAAGCTGCTTGACCCAAGTAAATAATATTTTCACTGAACACACTCTATGCTTGTATATTGTATATCTGACCTATTATTATGACAACCCAAGAAACAATTATAGTATAGACATAATCAGCAGAACTGACCACATTGTATATTCTTAACAACACAAGCAACAATGATAGTACATGTATAGATATTATCGGCGGAACTGACCATATTGTATATACTTAAAGTTGCATAGTCCGATGGTTTTGAATTTCTGTATTTTTTCTGAGATAAATATATTGGATCGATTATTAATATCTACTTTACATTAGGTTAAATCTACTTTTATTTTAAATGGTAAACTTTTGAGATATTTGAAGTGCAAACATGGTCAATTAGTTTCAGCAAGCTTGCCAAAACTCGGACACCATAGACTTCTGCAGTTACAGGTTCTAAAACTTCTATTAAATTGACTCAGTATTCACTTCAATGCAGAAATAAATGTTTAATAATTGCATCAGTATCTCAGTTAGATACGTAGAATCAAATCTAGATAATTATTTGAAAATTTGATATTTCATCGGACTATGCAGCAATTATAGTGTAGACATAATCAGAGAACTAACAATATTTTATATTCTTAACAACATAGGCAACAATCATAGTATAGACATAATCAGCAGACTGACAATATTGTATAATCTTAACAACATAAGTAATAATTATAATAATTAATATAGACATAATCAGCAGAACTGGCCATATTATACATTCTTAACAACATAAGCAACAATTATAATATATACATAATCACCAGAACTTACGATATTGTGCATTCTTAACAACATAAGCAACAATTACAGTATAGACATAATCAGCAGAACTGACCATATTGTACATTCTTAACAACATAAGCAACAATTATAATATAGACATAATCAGCAGAACTAACCAGATTGTACATTCTTAACAATACAAGCAAGAATTATAAGATAGACATACTCAGCAGAACTGATCATATTGCATATTCTTAACATAAGCAACAATTATAATATAGACATAATCACCAGAACTGACCATATTGTGTATTCTTATTTACCTGTACTCAGTGACCCTTGTAAACAGCGAATGAACCCTTGTGAATAAATATTCAGTGTACAAACTGTTTCCCTCTCTCATTTCACTGTTTCTCCGATGACAGGATACCTGCTATGTAAGACAGCATTGGTCTGGATACAACGCTATCCTTTGAAGTTACTATATATCTGCCTGGATATATATATATGTATATACATATACAGTAAAAACCTAATCGACCGACCATGGGACCGACTTTAAGTGGTCCATTTAGGGAGGTCGGAGGTTTAGGGAATCAGAATATCCTTACAATGGTATTGTTGGGACCCAAATAAAGCGATTGATATAAGGGAGTGGTCGAACTGTGGAGGTAGTCGGTTAGAGCGGTTTTATGTATATATATATGTGTATATATACCGATATGCATGTAATAGCGTGTATGTATATACATGTACATATATATATATACATGCATTCTATTACATGCTTCACCTATAATGCGGTCACGTTTTGCTCATGTGATAAAACCCACAAAGGTCAAACAGTGTTAATGATAGGAGGGCTATCGTGATAGACCCAAGATATATCACACGTTTTTGAGTGTGACAAAATTGGCCCATCTATATATGTCTGCTGAGGTTTAATAGGCCACGTGTTTCCGCACTAAACTAAAACCCTGACACCCTGATGTGCAGATAAATATGAGCCAAATGCCTGGTGGTAACTAGGCCGATTATGGTTATCAGTGGGATGGGGGGGGGATGTACAGATTATGTCAAGCTCATCTTCACCCTACCACACCCCTATGTTACACAATAGGTTTTATTCCCTCCCCCCAAATTCAATGTTAAGAAACAATTATAATATACTAGATATAATCACCAGAACTGACCATATCATATTCTTATTTACCTGTACTCAGTGACCCATATGAACAGCGAATAAACCCTTGCTACATCTGAAAAAATATCTAGGGTACAAACTGTTTCTCTCAAATTTCACTGTTTCTCCAATGACAGGATACCTGCTCTGTAAGACAGCATTGGTCTGGATACAATGCTATCCTTTGAAGTTACTATATATATATATCTGCATGGGTAAGCCAGAGACCCTATAATACTAAGACGGCTCACTCCCTATCTCTCCCATGGTAATGTAAATTTCGCAGTGCCACCTTGTGGTGGGTTTGATCAGCCCGGCTGCTGGCTGGTGTTTCACATGTAAATACATACAATTATATTATACATGAGATAGGTAAGTATGAATACACATCAATATGAAATTGCTATGAACAAATACACATCATCATCAGCATCATCATCATTGCCATCATCACACATCTTTCACATTCATATATACATTTATACATATAATATAGCACCTGTTTAACCAAGAGAACAGCCAGCGCACCAAGTGGTGGGTTTGATCATTTTGATTACACAATACAGGCTGAGTGAGCCGTCTTAGTATTATAGGGTCTTTGGGTAAGCCTACATATATCCATGTGCATACAAACGAGTGTATGTATATATATATACATGCATTCTATTACATGCTTCGCCTATAATGTGTTCACGTTTCGCTCATGTGATAGAACCCACAAAGGTCAAACAGTGTTACTGTTAATGATAGGAGGGCTATATCGTGATATACCCAAGATCTACCACACTTTTTTCTTTCTTTTCGTGAGTGAGACGAAACGGGTCCGATCTATACATGTCGTCTGCTGTGGTTTAATAGGCCACGCGTTTCCACGCTAAACTAAAAACCCCACACCTTGATGTGCAGATAAATATGAGCCAAGTGCCTGGTGGTAACTAGGCCGATTATGGTTATCAGTGGGATGGGGGCGTGTACAGATTATGTCAAGCTTATCTCACCCCTACTACACCCCCATGTTACACGATGGGCTTTATGTCCTCCCTCCAAAAATCTATGTTCATTTTGACAAATATGCACACACAGCACCAGCAGCAGGGATACAGTTGCACAGTCCAATGAAAGCATCACATTTTCAAAACCCAAACACTCATCTCGACTTAATCCGACATCTCAAACTTAGATTCTGGAGTACTTATACAAGTTTCATAGTCCGATGGTTTTGAGTTTGTGTCATTTTCTGAGGTAAATATTGTTGTAGTAGTCTGCAATCACCTCTCAGGCAAGGAGCCAAATAGCCAGGTAGGCGTGGGTTGGGGTGGTGACATCAGGGAACCTAAGTGGTGTAATGGTTAGCACACTGGCCCAGAATGCAAGAGATCTGGATTCAATTCCCGCTCTAAGCGCAATATTTCCCATTGGCATTGTCCGCTATGACACTGGTGCTGTGACTAGGATCCTGTACAAGCTATGCACTGTATGGTTGTTGAACCTACCCTGTGTGTGTATATTAAGTGCATGGCCTGTGTGTATGTAATTGTAAGCATTAAATGACCAATTAAAAGACTTACAATTTCAGGGGGAACGAGTGTGGTAGTCTGCATTGACCTCTCAGGTCATGTAGACGTGGGTAGGGTGGTGACATCAAGGAGCCTAGGTCATATAATGGTTAGCATACTGGCCCGGAATGCAAGAGATGTGGGTTAGATTCCTGCTCTGGGGATCATTCCTGGGTTTGTTGAATACACGAACGGCATATCGCCTCTTCCCCACCTTTTCACCGACCAAGTCGGCGCAGTCCGACCAGTCAACGCCTGGCATTAATTGCAGCTGCATGAAACCCGGGCTGGCCTCGCTTCGCATTCCTCCCGCTAGGTGGGGCGTCCTTGATGTGCCACTCTGATCAGCTCCCTCAGCAACGTCAGGTCAACACGTTGTGCAGGCAGATACCAAACTGAACCCCACTTTACCCCCCCCCCCCCCCCACCAACCCTCCTCCCTCCTTCCATCACCCCCCTGACATCGTCCCTTACCATTACCCGACACCCTACCATTACCCCGTACTCATCCGCCCCGTTCCAGAACCAGTCCCCGCCCTTGCCCGCCCCCACCCCGCTCTAGTCCCGCCCTCGCCCAGCCCCCGCCCCAGCATCATCCATAGCCACTGCAACTATAAATATATCTAACATGGTCTTTCCAACATTAGGGTTGCCGGACACATATATCGCGGATTGATATCAAATTGAGTTGAGCGTCCGTCTCCTGCACCACCTGATATCCCACTCAGTCACATCATCCTGACACTGAGCTAACCAGTCTTTGCCATCAAGTCATTGGTTTGACTCGACTGGGAATTGAATTCCCAACCTTCCACATGGAAGGCCCGCGCTCTACCGATTGGACCACCGCGTCATTTGAGGTTGTGGGGTGATGGTGATGGTGGTATTGGTAATGTGTGGGTGTGAGGTGATGGCTATAATAGTGTGATGTTGTAGCAGTAATGCTGTGGTGATAGTAGTGATGGTGTGAACTGGTTGTCACTGTGAGCTGGTACTGGTAGTCACTGGGAGGTGGTGGTCACTAAGCTGGTAGTCACTGTCAGCTTGTAAGTTGTAGTCACTGTGAGCTGGTGATCATTGTCAGATGGAAGTCACTGTGAGCCGATAGTCACTGTGAGCCGATAGTCACTGTAATATATGCTAAATGAGATGACATCATGGAAAGTTTAGCCGGCGGTTCAGTGAGCCCTGGACGGGAATAAAGCATTCAGTATCCAGAAGTCAAAGTGTTCAGACGTTGTACTTTTACATTGACTTCTGGATACTGAATGCTTTATTCCCGTCCAGGGCCCACTGGGGTATGCAGGTATTGCAATACCTCAGGGAGTTTGACGCCCCTGCCCTGCAGAGTTTTAAACCACTGCCTTGTGGTACAGGTTCTTGACAGAACCGAAGGCTAAGGGAGCAAACCATAAGCAGAAAACCATGTCACTGTGGCAGCATTAAGGGCGGTTGATGTATGGAACTCCCAACATCTCCTGACCAGCCACTGCAGGGACAAATAGTTTTGCACCTGTCTGGACATGTTCTTGCCGGTGTGAAACCTCTATTTGCTCCCCGAAAGAGTGTCGCTGGTAACTTGCAAAAGCCAGCAGCACTTCAGCACTTTTGCAGGCAGCTTTCATGAAATGTACAACCACAAAGGAGAGCAGCAAGCAAGTAATGAAAGCAGTCTTTGTCGCATCGCGACCGACAGCATGATGATGATGATGATGAGGGCTCACTGAACTGCCGGCTAAACTTTCCATGACGTCATCTCATTTAGCATATATTACAGTCACTGTGACCTAGCAGATGCTGTGAGCTGGTGACACAGTGAGTTGGTGGTCACAGTGAACTGGTGGTAATTGAACTAATAGTTACTGTAAGCTGGTAGTCACAGTGAGCTGGTTGCAATTGTACGCTGGCAGTCAATGTGAGCTGGTAGTCACTGAGAGCTAGAGGTCATTGTGAGCTGGTAGTCATTGTAAGCTGATACTCACTGAGGTCTGGCAGTCACTGAACTGGCAGTCACTGAGAGCTGGCAGTAATTGTGAACTAATAGTCACTGTAAATTAGTAGTAACTGTGCGCAGGGAGTCACTGTAAGCTGGTAGTTGTAGTCACTGTAAGCTGGTAGTCACTAAGTTTGTAGTCACTCTAAGTTGGTAGTCACTAAGTTTGTAGTCACTCTAAGTTGGTAGTCACTAAGTTTGTAGTCACTCTAAGTTGGTAGTCATTGTGAGTTCCCAATTACTGTGAATTGGGAGATACTGTGAGCTGGTGATCACTGTGAGCGGGTTGTAACTGTGAGCTGGTGGTCAATGTAAGTTGTGGTTATTGTAAGCTAGCAGTTACTGTCAGCTGACATGCACTCTATGTTGGTAGTCATTGTAAGCCACCAGACGCAGTGGCTGAATCGGTAGAGCATGGGCCGCACATGCGGGAGATCGGGAGTTTGGTTCTTGGTCGAGTCAAAGCAATGACTTATAAAATGTATACTTGTTGATTCATAGCATGGCACTCAGCATTCAAGTTGCATAGTCTGATGGTTTTGAGTTTCTGATATTTTCTGAGATAAATATATTTTGTTGATCGTTATAAGCTACCTTACTTTAATTTGAAGTAACGTTTATTTTAAATAGCTAACTTTTGAGATATTTGAATTGTAAGCATGCAAAATTAATTTTGGCAAGCACATCAAAACTCTGACACCATAGGCTTCTACAGGAAGAAGTTCTATTAAATTGACTAGATCTTCTCTTCTATGTAGCGACACATGTTTAATAAACACACCATTATCTAAGTTAGATATGTAGAATCAAATCTAAATACTTCTTTGGGTTTTGGAAATTTGATGTTTTCATCGGACTATGCAGCTTTAACAGGATAGGGCAAGGACGGGTTAGCTCAGTGTCAGGATAATATGATTGAGTGGGATATCGGGTCATGGTGCCAGCAGCCTAATTTCCCAGTGGGGCAGCACTATAAAGTCGCCATGAGTGCACACTATTTCAAGTCGGTACACATCCTGATATGACCTTAGATGTTGCCAGGACGTAAAACTCCCAGTCCCAACAACCAAACCAAACCATTGTAACTTATGTAAGCTGATAGTCACTGTGAGCAGGTAGATACTGTGAGCTAGTACTAGGCACTGTGGGCTAGTACTGGGCACTGAGCTAGTACTAGGCACTGTGGGCTAGTACTAGGCACTGTGAGCTAGTACTAGGTACTGCGAGCTCATACTAGGCACTGTGAGTTGGTAGGCACTATGCATTCGTGGTCACTGTGAGCTGGTAGATACTCGTAGCTGGTGGTCACCATGTTCTAGGCGCGGTAATGATGTTAGTTAGGTATGACTCCGTTGCGATGATGCAAATGATAATGTCAGAGTTGATTAAAGTAGTGTTGAAGTGGTTAATTCCATCGCTTGGTATGCCTACTTCTCATCTCAACAGACCAACTAAATATGGGTGGCTGAATGAGTAGGGAACGATCATTTCCGGTGCATGGGTTCGATCCCAAACCAAGTCAAAACTAAGACTTACATAATTTACACTTGTCACTACCTGGTGACGAACGCAATACAAACAGGGGGGGGAGGGGGGAAGGTAGCGTTGGCGATTACCACTGAAGACCAGGGAAGAAAGGTTGGTGATTGGTTGGTGATCAGTTGATCAGTTGGTGATCGGTTGGTGATCGGTTGGTGATCGGTTGGTGATTGGTTAGTGATTGGTTGGCGATTGGTTGGGGATCGGTTGGTAATAGGTTGGCGATCAGTTGGTAATTGGTTGGGATTGGTTGGCGATCAGTTGGTGATCGGTTGGTGATGTTTTGAGTTTGAAAATAACATAATTTCATCGGCTTATGCAAATTTAAAAAAAAGAAAAAAAAAGAAGAGATACACAAGTAACAACACTAACCCTACCAGTTCACAAGCTAGCACTTCCGCTGATTCCGCACTGGCTGGTAGACCATGCACTAACCCTACCAGTTCACAAGCTAGCAGTTCCGCTGGTTCCGCACTGGCTGGTAGACCATGCACTAACCCTACCAGTTCACAAGCTAGCACTTCCGCTGGTTCCACACTGGCTGGTAAACCATGCACTAACCCTACCAGTTCACAAGCTAGCAGTTCCGCTGGTTCCGCACTGGCTGGTAGACCATGCACTAACCCTACCAGTTCACAAGCTAGCAGTTCCGCTGGTTCCGCACTGGCTGGTAGACCATGCACTAACCCTACCAGTTCACAAGCTAGCACTTCCGCTGATTCCGTACTGGCTGGTAGACCATGTACTAACCCTACCAATTCACAAGCTAGCACTTCCGGTGGTTCCACACTGGCTGGTCGACCATGCACTAACACTAACAGTTCACAAGCTAGCACTTCCGCTGGTTCCACACTGGCTGGTCGACCATGCACTAACACCACCAGTTCACAAGCTATCAGTTCTGCTGATTCCGGACTGGCTGGTAGACCATGCACTAACCCTACCAGTTCACAAGCTAGCAGTTCCGCTGGTTCCGCACTGGCTGGTAGACCATGCACTAACCCTACCAGTTCACAAGCTAGCACTTCCGCTGATTCCGTACTGGCTGGTAGACCATGCACTAACCCTACCAGTTCACGAGCTAGCACTTCCGCTGGTTCCACACTGGCTGGTAGACCATGCACTAACCCTACCAGTTCACAAGCTAGCACTTCCGCTGATTCCGCACTGGCTGGTAGACCATGCACTAACCCTACCAGTTCACAAGCTAGCAGTTCCGCTGGCTCCGCACTGGCTGGTAGACCATGCACTAACTCTACCAGTTCACGAGCTAGTACTTCCGCTGGTTCCACACTGGCTGGTCGACCATGCATGTCGCGCCCCTGTGCACCAGTCGGAGCACTGCCGCCTGCATGTGTATTTGATAGGGTTGATGTGGATTTAGACTGTTGCCACGTGTAAACACGTGTGAAGAGCCGTGTCAGTGGTCAGCGCCGAGGTCAGGAACTGGTCAGTGTTCAGCACCCTGCTTTACTAACAAACTACCGAGTAGTTACTAGCCGGCCTAAGTTAGTAAGCCTTGGTGTTAAACTTAAAGATGCACTGGCTGCTTTGATGCAGGGCGGGATTATTCAAGCTGTGGAAAGGGGGTAGCTCTGGTAACATCATATACGTAGTAGGTGACAATTGGCGTGTTGGTACGACGTGTTAGTATGCCGCCTGTCGGTACCGTGAACTGTGCCGGTATGTCTGAGCCGGGCCTGGCTCCTGAATGCAACTGTATATGCTTTTTACGGGGAGAAGGAGCGGCTTCAGGAAACGACAGGGCGTCGTCACCACAGACCGACTCGGCTGTAACTCATTTGGTGGCAGTGAGGACAGCTGAGCACCGTGCTGCACTGAACTGCAGCACCAGCAGCACCCACATCACCAGCAACACTAGTAGTAGTAGCAGCACCACCACCAGGACCAACACCAGCAGTAGCAGCAGCACCAGCAGCACTAGTACCAGCAGCATCGCCAGGACCATCATCAGCAGTACCAGCAGCACCGTCAGTAGCACCAGCAGCACCACCAGGACCATCCCCAGCAGCATTGTCAGTAGCACCAGCAGCACCACCAGAACCATCACCAGCAGTACCAGCAGCACCATCACCAGCAGCACCAGCAGCACCATCACCAGCAGTACTAACAGCACCATCACCAGCACTAGCAACGCCATCAGGACCATCACCAGCAGCACCCGCAGCATCAGTATCAACAGTACCACCAGGACCATCACCAACAGCACCACCAGGGCCATCACCAGCAGCACCAGTACCGGCACAGCAACACAACCATAACAATGCAGCAACAGAACTAACAGTAACACCAACACATAACCAACACCCACACATAACCACTCCAACCTGATAGGCATCAGCACATATCCAGCACACCCACCGAACACGGTGGCCAAATCGGTAGAGCGCAGGGCTCCCGTGCAGTAGACCAGGAGTTTGATTCCCGGTCGAGTCAAAATTGATACTTATTGCTTCAGAGTTTGGTGCTTGGCATTAATAGGATAGGGCAAGTACTGGTTAGCTCAGTGTCAAGATAATGTGACTGAGTGGGATATCGGGTCATGGTGCTGGTGGCCTGATTTCCCAGAAGAAATTCCATAGCTTTCCTTACAAGTTACACGATGGTACTACTAATGTTATTTCTGAACTAATGCCATGATTGTTGACACATCAAAGGACTTCTTATGGAAGGAGCAAGGACCAGTGGTGTTGTTTATGTGTTGTGATTGGCCGAATGAGGGTGTGTGTGTTTGGTAAGTCCTCGTGTGTGTAGGGGTAGGGGGCGCCACACATGTAGCATCCCCGCCCCCACCACACCAGGACAATAACCCCCTTTAGTTCTGTGACCTTGTTTCTGTGTGGCCAACACCTGTTAAAACTCTCTATAGCAAACAACGCTGCGGTAGGAGACGAACCCTTACATTTACAATAACAACAAATAAAAAGGACAGTTGTTAGCTTAAGCAATGTTAACCGACCACAAATAATCGCTTAAATAAGTAGCTGGTAATACTTATTTTTGTCCAAATTTGTTCCAGTTGAATACCCCCCCCCCCCCCAGTACCCAGGCACTGGTCTTCCAGCCTTAACAGTTATGGTGGATATGAACTATTTATGGATGAGATGATGTGAGCAATATAGACAATAGCAGACATTATAAATATGGGGATCCTATTGTGTACATGTAGACTGCATGGTAGTCATTTAACTTTACACTTGTAGTATAAAACATGAATACGGACACTTCTGCTATGCAACGTAAAAGCCTGCATGTGTAAAGTTAATTGAAACTAAGGTAAAGTAGATGATAAAGGGGCTGTCACACTACGACATATGGCCTTAGCGTATGCCGACGTATGTGATTTTCGACCAACATGTCAGCATACAGTATCATATATTATGTATACATTGGGCATATGTCGGGTACGTTCGGGATACGGTGTCATAGGTCGTCTTATGTCGGCGTGTGTCAAGCCGCTTAAATTTTGTTGTGCGTGTTCAAAATTTTCAAAGTATGTTGACGTATGGCTCATACGTTCCTCATACGCTACATGTACGCTAGGGGTACATCAGCATAGGTTAGGAACATGTTAGGGGTAGGTTGGGATATGTTGGGACACGTTAGCCATAGGTCAACCGGCGCCCTCCGCATATCTCTGGCGTATATAATGTATGCCTAACATTCCGTTAACATGTGCGAGCATGCCCCTAGCATGTGCGAGCATATCCCTAGCGTATTGCGAGCGTACAGCAAGCATATCCCCAGCGTGTTGGCTGTTGGTATATAAAGGCACCACCAGGCTTCTTCCAGCACACCTGCTCGGCTGCTCAGAGAGGATGGATGTCCAAACACTCCATCTACAGTTCCAGCATCAGTACCGAGTTGCCCGTCACCGGGGCATACCCTAAAGGTGATTGCATACGTCACGCATACGCTTTGCACATGTTACGAATATGTTTTGAATACGTTATGCAGACGCTACTCCTACGTCACTAAGCTAGGCATACGGTGGCCATACGGTGGCGTACGTTACTCATACGCTGGACCTGTCACCTTCAACCATAAAAAAATGTCCCAGCATGCCGAGTATACGTCATCATACGCTCCGTATACATCGCTATACGCCAGGCATACTGTAGCCATACGCCAGCCATATGCTCCGCGTACGCTTCATACATTGCTGAGACCGCCCGCAGCGCAAAACGTTTGGCATATGCCAACCTATTTTGATTTGAAATTTATTTCAACATATTATGCACATGCCACCGCCATACGTCGTAGGGTCACAGGGCCTTAACATCCAACCTGATGTGTTTATCTTAAAAATTGCAGAAACTCAAAATCACCGCAGTGTGCAACTTTAAATTGACCTACCAGTCCTTCCATGCTTCAATAATTGCACCAGTATCCGAGCTGGATATGCATGATTAAATGTAGACAAGGGCTTTGAGTTTGAAGACTTATGGTTTCATCAAATTATGAAAATTTAAAACCATACAAAGAATGTACATTTTCCAGTACCTTTGCCGGTTTAGGGAGCCCAGAGGACCTGGTTGGGCAGCATGGGCAGGAACTCGGAGGCGACATATTAGATGCTAGTAGTAGTAGGTTGGCCTATCGGGAAAACAGCAGAAGGGCGAGCCTTTCTGGGCATGGTGGCCTAATCGGCAGAGTGCAGACCTTCCGTGCGGAAGATCGAGAGGTCAATTCAAGGTCGAGTCAAACCAATGACTTACAAAATTGATACTTGTCGCTTCCGAGCCAGGCCCTCGGCATTATTAGGATAGGGCGAGGACTGGTTGGCTCAGTGTCAGGATAATGTGACTGAGTGGGATATCAGGTCATGGTGCTGGTGACCTGGTCTCCCAGTGGGGCCGCACTATAAAGTTGCCATGAGTGTGCACTGTCACAGGTCGGTACCCATCCTGATATGACCATAGATATTGCCAGGACATAAAACTCCAACAACCAACCAAACTTCTGGGGGCAAGTAAGGTCAGAATTGCAGAGACATGTGATGGTACATGTGTGGCTGGGCTCAACTCGATGGGGGTGTGGAGACTAGGTGTTGGCGGGGGGTGCGGGTGGTGCTCAGCTGGCTCGCCTTAGTGCCTCCACTTCTCGGTGGGGCGCTGATACCAGCACCACGTGACCCACCACGTGACCGCTGATAGGTGACCTGCGGCGTTAATTACCACCACCTTCTCCGTCTGATACACATTTCAGCCAATCAAATTTAATCGCGAAGCTATGGGACATATTGCTACTTGAGACGTGATCACTTATTTGCCATTTCATATAATGTATTCTGCTTCCTTGACTGTACGGGAACCGTCAATTCTTAGGTTAAAACTGAACATTCTTCTAGTGAAGCTTCACAGCTACATGGACATTTTCGGATTACTTATATTATTATGCATATAGAGAACAGACAATCAAATTAGTTGGTTGAGCAGAGTCCGGCTGAACTCCAAAAGGCTCCGTTTTTAATTTTAAAGCTGCATAGTCCGATGAAGTATCACATTTTCAAAACCAAAACAATTATCTAGAATTGATTCGACATATCTAACTTAGATAGGCTACTGACGCACTTATTAAGCATTTCTTGTTACAAATAAGGTAATACTCAGGCAATTTAATAGAACTTGTTAACACTAAAGCTTATGGTTTCAGAGCTTTGCCATGTTTGCCAAAACTAATTTCACATGTTTGCACTTCAAATATCTTAAAACTTAGTTGTTTAAAATAAAGAGTACTTGAAACTAAAGTAAGGTAGATTATACAACAAACAGCTTAATGTATTTCTCTCAGAAAAATGGCAGAAACTCAAAACCATCGGACTACGGGTGAGTGAGGATGTGAGTTATTTTATGCAATATCTGCACTTGAAATCGATAGCACCCCCTATGGTAATTAATGACGAGAAGGTTGTCTGGTGGCCTAATTAAATACACCCCACTGCCACCCAAACCGTAACGCCGCCAAATACGTACACGTGTTGCTGATAGGCTGTGGTAATGAACTGCCAGGGATAGAGATAGAGGAGATAGAAGAGAACAAGAAAGAGCCAGTAGGAAGAAGCGGGAATTAAAGCTGCATAATCCGATGAAAGCATCAAATTTTCAAAACCAAAACACTGACCTAGATTTGATTCTACATATCCAACTTAGATACTGATGCACATATTAAGGATATATAAGGGAATACCAATTTATAGCAGTATCTGGGTAGTCATTCAAGCTATTGTATTTACATGTTTTCCATTTTATGTGATCGCATTCGCATTCACATTCACATACGACATGCAAGCAGCTTTTATGAAATGCACAACCGCACAAATTGTGGGGACCTGAGAAGAAAGAGCCTGTGCACCTGAAATCATCGGATGGAACGGAAACCTTCTCCGAGAGCAAGAGAGTTGTAGCAAGATGGAGTGAACACTTCCAAAAGCTACTCAACATCCCTGGTGACATTGAACATGACACACTACAGAACATCCAGCAGCGCGTTACCAATACATGCCTCGATGAGACTCCAACTATGGATGAGATGGCTAGAGCAATCGTGCGCCTGAAAGATGGCAAAGCACCTGGGAGTGATGGAATTCCTGCAGAAGTATGGAAGCACGGAGGAGACAATCTGTTCAACAGACTGCACCAACTAATCACCAAAGCCTGGGAGGAGGGTTCTGTACCACAGGTGTGGAAGGATGCCAGCATTGTAACCACCTACAAGAAAGGAGATCGAACAGATTGTGGGAACTATAGAGGAATCTCTCTTCTTTCCACAGCCAGCCTGATGTTCGCTAGGATCCTCCTCAATAGACTATCTATTCACATAACAGCAGAAGTAATTTGGGAGACACAATCTGGCTTCAGATCCAACCAGAGCACAGTTGGCATGATATTTTGTCTCCGACAACTACAAGAAAAGTGCATTGAGCAGGACAGACCACTGTACATGGTATTTGTCGACTTCACGAAGGCATTTGATACAGTCGGGAGGACCGGGCTATGGCAGCTACTGAGAAAGTATGGATGCCCAGAGAAGTTCAGAACTATGATTGAGGCTCTACATACGGGAATGATGGCAAATGTTAGTGCTGGAGGGGAAGTCTCAGAAATGTTTGGTGTTACAAATGGTGTCAAGCAAGGCTGTGTGCTGGCCCCCATGCTCTTCTCCATCTTCTTATCAGCAATGCTCAATGAGGCCTTCTGAGGCATGGCGGATGGCGTCTATATACAGTCTAGACAGAGTGCTGTCCTATTCAAGGTCAAACACTTCAGAGCAAAGACCAAGACTACCCAGATACTGGTGAGAGAGATGCTATTCGCAGATGACTGTGCACTGGTTGCCCACTCTGCTGAAGAGATCCGAAGAATACTGGATGCTTTCTCCCATGCATCAAACAAGTTTGGCCTGAAGATTAACATCAAGAAGACAGAAGTGCTGTACCAACCCAACTCTACAAGAACCCAAGAGCAGGATATCATGGTTGTTGGAAACAAGCTGAACTCTGTCCTGGAATTCATCTACCATCTACCTTGGAAGCACTATATCAAGTGATGGCCGCATTGATGCTAAGATACAGAGGAGGATGGCTAGGGCTAGCGCATCTTTCGGTTGACTATGCCAGAGACTGTGACACAACCACCATGTGTCCACACGGGTGAAAGGCAAGATCTACTGCGCAATCGTGCTATCCAGCCTACTATATGAAGCTGAGGCCTGGACAGTGTACAGACGACAGGTGAAAAAGCTGCAAGCCTTCATGATGCGACATCTGCATTCGATCTTGAGGATAACCTGGAAGGACAAAGTGACAAACAGGGAAATACTCGATCGGATGGGGCTGTCCTCTATGGAAGATCTTATGATCAGAAAGAACCTCTGGTGGACAGGACATGTGATGAGGATGTCAACGGACAGGCAACCAAAGCAGATCCTCTATTCTCAATTGTCTCTGGTCAGAGAAAGAGAGGACACCCTCGTCTCCAGTTCAAGGATACTATCAAAAGAAACCTGAAGCTGAGAGACATTAGGACCGACTCATGGACATCACTCTCACAGCAGAGAGCTAAATGGAGAGTGGCAGTTAAGAAATAAAAGCAGTCTTTGTCACATTGTGACCAATTTCATAAAACTGGTTACTGCAGAAGCCTATGGTGTCAGAACTTTGGTGTGCTTGCCAAACTTGATTTTCATATCATTGGCTATTGTACGTCAAACACATAGTCATTCTGACATATTTCTTTGGGGGAAACCTGCTGCCGCCACCTAGGCTACTCTTTCCAATAAGCAGCAAGGGGTCTTTTATATGCACGTTGCGTCAAACACATAGTCATTCTTACATATTTCTTTGGGGGAAACCTGCTGCCGCCACATAGGCTACTCTTTCCAATAAGCAGCAAGGGGTCTTTTATATGCACTTTGCCACAGACAGGACAGCAGATACCACAGCCTTTGATGAACCGGTTGTGGACCACTGGTTGGAACAGAAAATAGCGCAAACTGCCAATTGGTCCACTGAGCAGGGATTTATAATAACAATACTTCAAACTAAAAGTGAGGTAGATCATAATGATCAACCAAATATATTTATGTAAAAAAAATGGAGGAAACTCAAACCGATCGTACCAATGACCATGCAACTTTAAAATAAAGAGGACTTCAAATTAAAGAAAGTAGAATGTATTAATCAACCTAATATATTAATCTAAAAAATATGGTACCAACCCAGAGCCATATGCTCATATAATTTTCAAACGATGCTCTATGTGGTCTCTGTTTTGTTCACTAAAATTCATGCAGCCTAAAGCTAGGATTCCATATACGTGATATACCGTATGCAGAATGTGAATATGAAGGCATACAAGGTATGCGGAAACCTTTTGCTGTTTGTATTGGAAATGGCCCACTTGGTTTGCATTCACCTCAATCGCTACAGGGAGCGATCCAGTTTGCCATTTACGCAAATCCCATTCGCAGTTGGACATAGGGAATCGACACTATTGTATTTACATGGTTTCCATTTGATGTGATCGCATTCAAATTCAGATTCACATTCACATACGACATACCACATAAATGGGATCCTAGCTTATTTCTGGAGGAACTACAATCACGTTACTTTTGAGTGAAGCAAAACCACACTTGCCAGGTTCTGCTTGTGATGAGGGCCGGTGTGGTGGTTTCAGCGTGTTCCCATGCTCAGACGTGTCCCGTTGCTTCTGCGCATGCGCGGATTTCGCATCAACTCAGGTCACCCCAGCCACTTATTGGCGGATGCACACATCCTACAAACTCGGGTTGAATAATCGAATACGCTCGGGTGGACAGTTTGTTCTTTTTTTTTTAATAACCGATAAAAGTACAGCAAAATAGCATTTAAAGTATTGTATCATGGCTCAGTTTACCTATATTTCCATTCATTAATCTAAGTTATTCTTTTTTTGCACACGGGACGTGTATTTGTCGACTCCACTCGCGTGTTCTATTTGAAATTCGGATGACGCCGAGTCGCCCGGTTCGTGTTAATCGATTACGGCCATGTTTACTAGATTCTGACGCATGCGCAGAAGCGAGGGACACGTCTGAGCACGGGAACACGCTGAAACCACCCACACCGACTGACTCCCTGCAGCATGGGGGGGGGGGGGGAGTTGGTATCTGTATCTGACAGCTCCTCTATGGGTGGAGGTGGGGGTGGGAGTGGGGGTAGGGGGTAGGGGGGTAGAGGCGATGGTGATGGTGGGGATGGATGTAGAGGGGTGTGTGGAAGTGGGGGTGTGTGTGGAAGTGGGGGTGGAGGTGGAGGTAGGTCTAATGGCGGAGGTCGTGGTGGCGGTATGGGTTGGGGGGGGGGGGGGGTGGACGTGGGGCTGGGGATATGGAGGTGGAGCTGAAGGTGAAGTTGGAGATGGAGGTGATGGTGAAGGTGGAGGTGGAGGTGGACGTGAAGGTGGCGGTGGAGCTGGAAATATGGAGGTGGAAGTGAAGGTTGCGATGGAGGTGGAGGTGAACGTGGAGGTGATGATGATGGTGGTGGAGGTGAAGGTGGAGGTGAAGGTGATGGTGGAGGTGGAGGTGGAGGTGATGGAGGTGGGGCTGTAAATATGGAGGTGGAGGTGAAGGTGGGGATGGAGGTGATGGTGAAGGTGGAGGTGACGGTGATGGTGAAGGTGGAGGTGGAGGTGATGGAGGTGGCCTCGAAATATGGAGGTGGAGGTGAAGGCAGGGATGGAGGTGATGGTGAAGGTGGAGGTGCAGGTGAAGGTGGAGGCGAAGGTGGAGGTGGAGGTGAAGGTGAAGGTGGAGGTGGAGGTGGAGGTGATGGTGAAGGTGGAGGAGGAGGTGATGGAGGTGGGGCTGGAAATATGGAGGTGAAGGTAGGGATGGAGGTGATGGTGAAGGTGGAGGTGAGGTGAAGGTGGAGGCGAAGGTGGAGGTGGAGGTGAAGGTGGAGATGGAGGTGGAGGTGATGGTGAAGGTGGAGGTGGAGGTGATGGAGGTGGGGCTGGAAATGTGGAGGTGGAGGTGAAGTTAGGGATGGAGGTGATGGTGAAGGTGGAGGTGGAGGTGAAGGTGGAGATGGAGGTGGAGGTGAAAGTGGAGGTGATGATGATGGTGGTGAAGGTGGAGGTGGAGGTGAAGGTGGAGGTGGAGGTGGAGGTGGAGGTGGAGGTGGAGATGGAGATGGAGGTAGTGGTGGAGGTTAAAGTTGGACGTTAAAGTTGCATAGTCTGATGGTTTTGAATTTCTTTCTTTTTTTTTAGATAAATATATTAGATCGATCACTAGCATCTACTTTACATTACTTCAAAGTTACTTTTATTTTAAATGGTAAACTTTTCAGATATTTTGAGTGCAAACATGGAAAATTAGTTTTGACAAGCTTGCCAAAACTGTGACGCCATAGATTTCTGCAGTAACAGGTTCTGTTAAATTGACTCAGTATTGCCTTTTCCGCAGAAACAAATGCTTAATAAGTGCATCAGTATCTAAGTTAGATATGTAAAATAAAATCTAGATAATTGATTTGGTTTTGAAAATGTGATATTTCATCGGACTATGCAGCTTTAAAGTGGAGGTGAAGGTGGAGGTGGAGGTGGAGATAAAGGTGGAGGTGATGGTGATGGTAGGGCTGGGGGCGGGGGTGAGACTGGATGGTGGGATTGGATGGGGGAGTGGCTGGCCTGATTATGAGGGAAGCCGGGATGTTCTCGTGCCCCCACCTGAATGCTGCTTTATCAAAGGCGTGTTCGAAGCGGGACGCTATTTAGGAGACGCTAAGCCTTGGAGCGTTTGCTCGGGCCCTCCTGAGCAACCCCCCCACCCCATCCCCACTCACCCCACCTCCACACCCACCTACACACCCCACACACATACGCACGCGCACACCTGTGTTTTGCCCGACTCAAACACGTCCAGTTTGTATGTGTACATCACAGAACCCGCAGACGACCTCCCGCAGGTACCGCGAGTCACGCTCTCCAACCCGATTTCCCCGCGCACCATGCAGGCAGTGCGGCCGGCATATTACAGCTCGGCGAGTGGAGAGCGAGGCGCGCGGACAGTGTGTTTCCGGCGGCCGCCCCCAGGGCGGCGCGTCGGTTCGCGGGTGTTTTCAGCGCGGGCGGCGAGAGTAGGAGTAGGAGGAGGAAGAGAAGAGGAGGAGGAGGGGCTCGGAGGGAAGGCGGGCGTTTTGCAGAGGATGAGCGGAGCCTGAGAGGGTAGGATGGGGCATCGGCCGACACGACCAGTGCACGTGGGTCCTGGCAAGGATACAAATAGTCACAGCACCACTCTGACACTGTAAACAAACGCACAGCAGTCAGTACATACAAACACACACGCACGGGTCCCCTTGTAAAGGCTTGTTGGTGTCACTCACGCACGGATTACTTAAAACTAACGCGACGCGGAAGGAAAGTGTGATTATTGTAAACTTGTTGGTCTCACTGTCTGAGATGGACAGCACCCTGTAGGACTAGGGAGTCTGTTTGGCGGGATTGTCGCCGGTGGGCCCTGCGATGCGCTGATGCTTAGATACTAGTGTCCACCTCGACTCTCTCTGTCAGCGGAACTTGCCAGATTGCTTAGCTTTGGGATCTAGCGTCTAGTAGATTACTGGATCGCGGATAAAAGACCAGACTCACTATATTATAATATATATAGACTTCGGAGTACTTGTCATTGCAGCAAACTACAGACCGGTAGGTGCTTTTTTCTTTCTTTCTTTGTGACAAGTTATTTATTCTGCCCATAACGTATAAGCTCCCGTGAGGGTGCTTGTTTTCAATGCTGGACAGCTGTGATACTGGATTGGTCTGGTCCCGCACTCAGGAGTGTTTACCTGATTTTTCTCTGGCCAACCTTTTGCGGTTTTGGGTGTTACTACTGTCTACTGTTAGTAGTTTCTATATTAGTTTTTTTTTGTATTTTTCAAAGTTTTTTCCTAACTGTATTCAGTGTATATGATAACTTAGCTTACTATGTACATCTACCCACAGGCCTGGGAGAGGATCATATACAACCCTTTGTTGTTTGCTACAGCATCCTTTCACCCATGCCCTGTCCTTAGATAGTGCACCAGCGTGCCAGAACACCCCTGGACCCTTCAGGACTGCGACTAGGTGGGATGGTTGTGTTGTATGGTTACCCATTTTGTATTTCAAGGTGCATGACGGTGGCCTGGCTAGTTCTGCTTAGCAAATGCTTTATCCTTATACCATTACTAGCATTAGTATTACTGAAGTATTAGTAATAGTATTACTACTAATACTAGTTACTTTCTTTTTCAAGTTTTTGTCATAGGCTGACATAGTGAGTTTGCATTAGATGCCCAATACAATAGGGCTTAGATTAGCCAGAAGTGAGAAGAGGATATGTAAGTTAAAAGCTGTAGAACTGGAAACAACGGATCTTGAAAAGGACCTCGGTGTATATATCGATCCAGGATTAACCTTCAGTGCTCACTGCGAGCAGAAAGTGAACAAGGCCAATAAACTGCTTGGACTAATCAGACGCTCATATGCTTACCTAGATAGTGATACCGTCAAGGCACTCTATACCTCACTTGTCCGGCCACATATTGAGTACGGCAACACCGCATGTACCCCTCGATATAAAAAAGATATGGAACTAATTGAAAATGTCCAATGCCATGCGACAAAGCTTGCTCCCACACTGAAAAATCTCTCGTACCATGATCGTCTTCGTGCCTTAGATCTACCTAGTCTCTACTACCGAAGAGCTCGGGGCGACATGATTGAGACATATAAGCACCTGACAGGCATGTACTCTATTGATGCTGATTACCTAAAAATGGATGACACCAACACCAGAGGTCATAGATTCAAATTGAAGAAAGGGAGAATGAACAAGAGTGTCAGACAACAGTTTTACAGTTATCGTATTGTCAATGCCTGGAACGGTGTGCCTCCAGAGGTTGTGGATGCGCCATCCCTGAATGCATTCAAAGCAAGGCTGGATAAGCATTGGAGGCAGTATAAGTATTGCAAACACCCAGTATTTGACGCTTATGACCCCGTTAAGTCACAGTTGGACAGGCCTCGACCTGATACAGGCTTATAGCCTAACCATAATGATAATCAGTAGCGTATGAGTATGAGTAATGTAAGTTATATTTTATAAGGCAAGCCGTGTGTAGCGATAATTGGGTCGATTAAAAATATCTTAATGCACGATTGAAGAGGAAGATCTGAAGTATTTAATTTAACCTAAGAGAAATTTTGTCTGAAAATATTAAAAACAGAGATAATAGTGAAATTTGGTACATTAGCCTAACCAAATCATGGCCTCAAATACTATTTTCGCAAAATAAATTCAAGAACTTTCAATTGGCTGATTAAAAAAAAGCTGAATGTGAAATTGTAGAGAAAGATCTGAACTATTTAATAGAAGCAAGAGAAATTTGCTTTCAAAGCACCAAAAGGCACAAATTACTGTGATAGTTAGGGTAGTTTTAGTGTTGTATCTATGACAGTGACATTTGTTTTACCCTTCGAGCCTTGTGAGCGGAAAAAGTACCCGGATGTCCGACATCGAGTATATATATCTACGTTCTTGGTTATATTCTGGTCTCGTGCAGCATGGTCACCATGGTGACGGTCCCATTTCAATAACTGCTGCGGAAGTAACTAAATAAGTCCGAGCGCCGGATTATGTAGTGATAAGCATGCATTTTGATTACACAATTATAAGAATTAGATCAGCAATGAACTACGTAATAACGTACTGTAAAAACACTGGGCTATAATGTGAAATCATTATAACATACAGAACAGGCAAATGTGTGTGTGGGGGGGGGGGGTGGAGACGGGAGTCCTCAACCACAATGAGCAGTCTCAGAGTGAGTTTGTTGCTTTGTAACACAATCCGTCACATTCGATATAACAAAATGGAATATGATGTCAGCGTATGTTTTTTTTACAAACTCCGAAAACGAGGCCAACTAAATCTGAAGTCTCTTTCCACTCTGACATGTGTATACGTGGATTTTATACGCCATCTCCGGGGAATTGCCATACATTGATACAAACGTCGCCAGCTAGCATGACTTTCCTTGCTTTATAAACTTTTAAGATCGGTTCACTCGATTTTCTTAAAGGTATGTTTATTCATCTGAACATACATGTTGCCAGCACCAGAGCACTGGTCTTCCAGCCATCAAAACGATCGTATTTTGATTACACATATTGATGAAGGAGTAGCCTGTACAGCACACTCCACTCTAGATTAAAGATTCACCCCTGACTCTGTTCAGACTACTGCAGTACGGGGTAAATCTTTGATCTAACTCCACTCTAGTGCAATCGAAGGGGAGCATGTATTTATCATTAGATGAATATTCTATATAACCTAATCACATATTCATATTCTAAAAATAGCAACTGCATTGCACTCATAACTGCGGGAACAGACCAAACCAGTATCACAGCTGTCCAGCGTTAAGACCAAGCACCCTCACGGGAGCTTATATGTTATGGGCAGAATAAATACTTTGTCATAAAAAAAAAAATAAAAACACAAAAAAACTAATAAGAATAACCCTGAGATACTTGGTCGAATGGTCCTGGACATATGATCATATTAGTCCCAACATACTGGGTTGGAGCTTAAATAACTCATGTGATTTAGTGCCTACATACTGGGTTGGAGCGTAAATAATTCGTTATGTTAATTATTCCCTACACTACTTGGTGCTCAAATATTTCATTCTGTGATGTCAGGGATAGGTGGAATTACATTATTATGGCATTGCACAAATTACATGTCGACAGGTACTAGACAGAGCATGATCCAGTCCCTACCTAATGGGTTGGAGCTCAAATAACTCATTATGTGACGTCATTCTCTGTGCTGATGTCTATTTCTATGTCCAATGCCTTGCTCAGAGTTAGGCTGAAAAACCTGTATTGGATTGATCACACCAATATCACCTTTTGACATTATGTCTATTTGCTGAAATTACAATTAAGTTTGAGTTTCCAGTGATTATAATGAATAAATTTGAAAAGTAAAGTACTTTGTCATATTTGTATCATCATGGTATGACCGTTGGATCTAGAATACACATGGAATACATGTGTATTCAGGAAGGACTGAAGCTTCAAGCTGAGACCCAGTACGACGCATCGCGACTACGCTTACACACGGGAAGTTGGGGTTGGTGCCCGTCCCACCCCTATCTATCACAATATACCCTATAAATTCAGTGATGAAAGATTCTCGCCACTACCACCACCACCTTCCCGCCTTAAAGTTGAAGCTGTGACCCGGCATGATGGGTTGGCAGCTTCAATCCTTCCAGATTCCCGAGGAACCAGCGGAACTCCGAATTATCAGCGAATACCCGTATTATACATCTACTGTGGCTATATCTCGGTCAATACGCACACAAGAACTTCGAAGAAGCCCTTGCGCCTCAAACGCCGCCCGATGTCGGGCAATAACCGCTTATTCAAATTTGGGTTTCGTCAATGACTTCTATAGATGTCCCAAGAAGCAGCAGACGCACCGGAAGCAGACGCCGCGTTGCCACATGGTGCAATGTCTTCATCAGACGAGCTGCGGGGGCCTTGGTGGCCTTGGCAACGCGCGCGTTATACTTATAGCTAGGGAGGCTGGTGAAGTGGGGGTGGGGGGGGGGGTGGAGGCTGTCAGGCAACCGTCAACTACTCCGGACCAATCTGATACATGTCTCTACATACATACATACATACATACATACATACATACATACATACATACATACATACATACATACATACATACATACATACATACATACATACATACATACATACATAAGGGACGTGCATATATCCCTTTATAGTTTGAAACTCCTCCCCCTTCTCTCAACCTCCCTCTCCCACCCTACCTACCCCCCGCCCCACCAATATAATTTGTATATGTATATGTATATATATAATATATATATATATATATATATATATGTATATATATATATGCGAAGCAGCCCAGTCTCAGTTACCATAGAGACCAAGGAGATCAAGTCAATCTCTAATCTGAATGCAGATGGCCCGGTATCTTCATCTGTCATGTGCGAATGTTACGGACATGTGTTTAGTATTTGCCCAGGTTGTAGCACAGTAAGTAACTAAGCACTCTGAGTGCCCACATTAGTGCCATGATCTCACGTAACTTTACATGTTCTGGAAATTGTTTAGGTTTTGCACTGTAACTAAACAGTCCAGTAGTAGCTATCTTCATCTCACTACAGTGTCTAATCCCATATGTAAAAATGGCTAAGTTTCATGCTATAACCAAGTAGCTATATTCATACCATTACGGTATCCTCACAACCATCGTGCTATAACAAATCAGTCTGAGCGACTATATTCATGCCACTACAGTACGTTGTCCCATATATTCTACTATCCTCACAACGTTAGCGATGTAACCATGCACTCTAACAACTAAATTTACACCATTATCTTGCTGAACCCCAAACATTCGGATATCCTCCTACCGTGCGTTCCGTAACCAAATATTCCATTAGCAGCTATCTTCACATCACTCTGATCCATAACATCACACAATCCGTTATCTCGCCAAGTTTCGGCCTGTAAGTGTAACTAAATACCGAGTTTCAGTATGTAACCAAAGACCACATGAGCAGTTATATTCACGCTACTATCAGTACCATCCTTAATTTTACATATACACACCAGAGTTTCGTCACCAATCACCCTAGTATTAGTAGTGACATCTATATTCATCCCACTACAGTGCCTAACCACATTGACGGCTATATCTATGCTACTACCATTCCTAATCCCACACATACATAACAGAGTTTTGCACTGTCACCAATCACTCCAGTGACAGCTAGATTCATGCCACTATATCGTCCCTGATCCAACACGTACATGTATACTAGAGTTTTGCATTATCACCAATCACCCCAGTAACAGCTAGATTAATGCCACTACCATCTCTAGTCCCACACATACTCACCGGAGTTTTGCACTGTCCACCAATCACCCTAGTAATAGCTATAATCACGCCACTACCATCCCTGATTCTACATATACATACCCGAGTTTCACCCTGTAACCATACACTCGATGAGCATCTATAATAACGCCACTACTATCCCTGATTCTATACATACATACCCGAGTTTCACCCTGTAACCATACACCCCGTGAGTGGCTATAATCACACCACTACCATCCCTGATTCTATACATACATACGCGAGTTTCACCCAGTAATGATACACTCTGTGAACATCTATAAACATGCCACTACTATCCCTGATTCTATACATACATACCCAAGTTTCACCCTGTAACCATACACTCCATGAGCATCTATAATAACGCCACTACTATCCCTGATTCTATACATACATACCTGAGTTTCACCCTGTAACCATACACTCGATGAGCATCTATAATAACGCCACTACCATCCCTGATTCTATACATACATACCCGAGTTTTACCCTGTAACCATACACTCCGTGAGCGGCTATAATCACGCCACTACCATCCCTGATTCTATACATACATACCCGAGTTTCACCCTGTAACCATACACCCCGTGAGTGGCTATAATCACACCGCTACCATCCCTGATTCTACACTCCATGAGCGGCTATAATCATGCCACTACCATCCCTGATTCTATACATACATACCCGAGTTTCACCCTGTAACCATACACCCCGTGAGTGGCTATAATCACACCGCTACCATCCCTGATTCTACACTCCATGAGCGGCTATAATCACGCCACTACCATCCCTGATTCTATACATACATACCCGAGTTTCACCCTGTAGCCATACACTCGATGAGCATCTATAATAATGCCACTACCATTCCTGATTCTATACACACATACCCGAGTTTCACCCTGTAACCATACACTCCGTGAGCTTCTATCATCCTGCCACTACCATTCCTGATTCTATAGATACATACCTGAGTTTTACCCTGTAACCATACACTCCGTGAGCTTCTATAATCCTGCCACTACCATTCCTGATTCTATAGATACATACCTGAGTTTTACCCTGTAACCATACACTCGATGAGCATCTATAATAACGCCACTACCATTCCTGATTCTATAGATACATACCTGAGTTTTACCCTGTAACCATACACTCCGTGAGCTTCTATAATCCTGCCACTACCATTCCTGATTCTATAGATACATACCTGAGTTTTACCCTGTAACCATACACTCGATGAGCATCTATAATAACGCCACTACTATCCCTGATTCTATACATACATACCCGAGTTTTACCCTGTAACCATACACTCCATGAGCGGCTATAATCACGCCACTACGGTGCCTCACGCCACCTAGAATAGATGCTAGATGCTCCCTGAGCTGCTCGCTGGTGCACTTAATGCTGTCAGACCAGAGGTGTGCATTGTAGTACACAGGCCGTAAACATTTCACATCGTTTTGCTAGCACTTGCTGGCTTGGTGCAGCTCACACAGATTGTACATACGGGAATTATTTACGGGCCGGGCATTGTGGGTTACGGTGTTCTCACCAGGGGGCGTGGGGGTCGGAGTCTCTCTACTGAGGGTCTGAAAGTCTAACCACCGACTGCAGAACCAAGGGGTACATTATGGCTGTTTTACACAACTCTCTTTTCTTCTTCTTCCTCCTCCTCCCCCTCGTCCTCCTCTCCCCGTCCCCCCCCCCCCCCTTCTCCTTCTCCTCCCCTCTCCCCATAAAGAACACGCCATCACTATCTGCCATATCTGAAAAGTAGCGAACACCTAGCCCTGTGTGTGTGTAGCTATCTACCTATTCGCGCCTCGCAGTTTGGGGGCATTGGTTATCGAGTAATATAGCCAGAAGCCAACATGATATTTTGTTTAAAAGAAGACAAAATCAGAACATACTCCGACCATTACCATCACTAGTACCAGTTGTCTTCACTGGTTTGTAAGGCGCACGATATATATATATATATATATATATATATATATATATATATATATATATAATATATATATTCATATATACACACACACACACACACACACACACACACACACACACACACACCAACCGTAGTAGGGGAATATGGCTTGCACCACATTGCTTTATATTAATACAATAATACAAACAGTTACACTATCTTCCTCAGCTACCAGACTCAATTGGTTTTATTAGTGTGTAGCAATAAATAGGATAATAAAGTAATAGTGGAGTAGTCTGCACTGACCTCCCTGACAATGAGCCACATTGATTGCACGAAGGAGCCTATGTAGTCTAACGGTTAGGGCGCTCACCTCGGAATACTCGGATTTCGGTCTCGGGTCCGGCTCGACGCACGATGTTTTCCGTCGTTTGCAACACTGTGTATCGTTTGTTTGTTGGGGTCTTTCGTCCTAACAACTTCTAAGGTAATATTAAAGATTGTTTGTTTATTGGGATTTTACATCCTAACTACATGTAATGTCATATCAGGAAAGGTACCAACTTGAACTTGTGACACTGTGTGCGAATGACGATTTTATAGTGCTGCCCCAGAGGAAGATTTGGCCACTGGCATAATGATCCGATATCCCACTCAGGTCACATTATCCTGACACTAAGCTAACTAGTCATTGCCAGATCATAGGAATGCTGAGCACCAGGCGATGTTGCGACGAGTATCAAATTATCACTGGTTTGACTCGGCTGTGATTCGAACCCACGACCTTCCACACTGAAAGCCGATGCCCTTATCAATTCGCCACCATGTGTGTCTGTATGATATGTATTATATATAATTGACATATTACATATCGTATATTATATGTAGTATATATATTATATACATTACATATATTATATATAAGAGAGTGAGTGAGAGTCAGTTGGTGGGGCTCTACTGGGTTGGGTTGGGGGGTGGGGTTAACCCCGTTCCCAGTAGTCCCCAACCCCATAACCTGCACTCACTAAAAGTGACACTAGATCAGATTCTATCCAGGAATGTCATATCATTATTACTCCCCGTAGTATGCCGATGTAATCTAAACATTTTGAATTATGTACAGAATGAGTGCAGCTATAGCGAGAAAAACACAGTGATCCCACACATGCACACACACACATACACACACACAGGTACACACACACAGTAGTTTGAGGTGGTTTTCTCAGGGCCTCCAAAACAACACACGCGTTGTTTCCTCATGTGTTGCTCCGCCTGCCTCCTTGCTGCCTCCACTTTCTTTCAGCACCCTTCAATGCTTCACACCTCACCTGTACTCATGGCACTGCACCAGGCATACCTACACACACATTACCCTCCCATCCACCCTCACCCTCTGCTAGTCCCTCTAACATCCACTGACTCACCGCAATGGCCTGATGGCAGACTCCCACTTTCATCTGCGCGCACACACACACGCACAAACACACACACACACATCTCACCTCCACTTCCGGTGCGCATGCGTCCCTAGAAGTAGAAGCCAGCTTCCCCGCCCCTTCCCTCAACTCGGTCTTTGCTTCCGACAGCTCGTGCCCACCTGTTTTCCACCGCGTGTATTTTAGTTCACATGCCTCCCAACATGTTTTTCTTTTAGCCGACCCTCAGATGGGGATGGTTTACTAAACCACCGACCGGACGCGGTGGCCAAATCGGTAGAGTGGAGGCTTCCCATGCGGGAGATCCGGGTTCGATCCCCGGTCGAGTTAAACCAATGACTTATAAAGTTGATACTTGTCGCTTCATAGCCTGGCACTCAGCATTAATAGGATAGGACAAGCACAATATCAGGATAATGTGACCATGTGGGATATCGGGTCATGGTGCTGGCAGCCAGGCCTCCCAGTGGGGCTGCACTATAAAAGTCGCTGAGTGTGCACTGTGTCACAAGGCGGTGCCCATCATGATATGACCTTAGATGTTGCCAGGACGTAAAACTCCTACAAACAAACTAAACCACCCGTTTCCTCGTTCTTTAGTTTCTCTCCCCCCCCCTCCGCCCCCTTAAAAAAGACCTTTCCCCATCGCAAAGGAAACCAGCGAACACAACAGAGCCACCTAGCGGCGTGTCCACCTTGATTCCAAGCAAGCCGTGCCCTGTGTGACAATCCGAGTGTAACATTCACTTATTGGTGAATGTTGGAATGTTGGTGAAAGCTCCTCGGTTCACAACAAGCAGGGTTGAGGTGTGCCGTGCCGATGTGGGGGCCATTCTTATCTCCCCGCTCCTCCTACTCCTTCTTTATCAGCCATCAGCTCTCACTCAACTCGTGTTCTGCCTCCTGCTCTTCCTCCTCTTCCCCGCCTCTCCCTCCCCACCGCAGCCTCCTTCCCCACCTACTCGTCGTGTTCCCGTTCCACCTCTTCCTCCTCTTCCTCCTCTTCCTCCACTCCCTTCACTTCCCCCACTCCTTTTCTTGACCAGTTCTCAACTCGTCGTGTTCCCTTTCCCCCCTCTTCCTTCTCTTCCTCAGATCTCCCCCCCCCCCCTCTTCCTCCTTCCATACCAGTTCTCAACTTGCCGTGTTCCCATCCCTCCTCTTCCTCCCTTTCCTCCACTTCCTCCACTCCTTTTCTTGGCCAGTTCTCAACTCGTCGTGTTCCCGTTCCTCTCCCTTCTCTTCCTCCGATTCCCCCACTCTTCATCCCTCCATACCAGTTCTCAACTCGTCCTTTTCCCTTCCCTCTTCATCCTCCGTCTTTACCCGCTCTCAACATACAGTTTCCCTCATATTCTTCCACCCTCCTTTATCTGTGCTCAACTCACCGTTTTCTTCTTTTTCCTCCTCCCCTCCTCTACTCTCTACTTCCTTCCTTCATTCCTTCCTTCCTTCCTTCCTCCCTTCCTTCCTTCCCCCTTGTCTTGACACGATCTCAACTTACCGTGTCCCTCTACCTCCTACCTCCTCTCCCCTACACCCCTCCTCTTTCTTTACCCCTCTAAACTCACCGTGTTCCTCCTCATTCTCCTCCGCCCTTTGCTCCTCTTCCTCTTTTTCCTCCTCTTTTTCCTCTTCCTCCTCTTCCTCCTCCAACTTCACCAGCTCTCAACTACCCGTGTTTGCGAAAGCCACAACAGGACCAAACATGGTAAGTAGTGTGTGTTCATGGGGGAGGGGGGGAGGGGGGGGGAGGGGTTGTCTGCCATCATGGTATGGAGCAAATGGCGAGCTACACACAAGGGGGGGGGGGGGGGGGGCAGATCAGGATGTGGAGCAAGTGGCGATGCGCAAACCAGGGGTGGGGAGGGAGAGGGGTTGTTGATACTCCAGGTGTGGAAACCAGGGAAAGGGTGGAGATCCGTGTGTGTGTGTGTGTGTGTGTGTGTGTTAATGCTCAGGAGGTGGCAGACTGGTACGCAGGATTCGATATAAAAAGGAAACAAATAATGTTCAACACCCTACAAAAAAACACCCCACCCACTTCAACATTCCCGAGCAGCTTCAGTGATAAACCAGGAGTCCCCCTCCCTAGCCACACTCCAGGTGTACATTGTATCCTAAGCCAAAGGGCTCACTACTGCTTTCTCTATCGACTGGTTGGCTCAGTGTGAGGATAATGTGACCAAGTGGGATATATGGTCGTGGTTCTGACTGCAGGCTGTCTCAACAGGGAAGCACTATAAGTATAACATCGATGTAAATGTGCATTGTCACAGCTGGTTACTTACTCCATAGATAGTTACATAAATAGTTAGTTACTCCATAGATAGCTACATAGATAGATACTTACTCCATGATACTTACTCCATGGATAGTTACACAGAGTTACTTACTCCATAGATAGTTACTTACTCCATAGATAGCTACATAGCTAAGATAGATACTTACCCCATAATCTATAGATACTTACTATAGATAGTTTACTTACTCCGTAGATAGTTACTTACTCCATAGATAGTTACACATATAGATACTTACTCAATAGATAGCTTACTTACTCCGTAGATAGTTACACAGAGAGTTACTTATTCCACAGATAGTTCCATAAATAGCTACCGGTTAAATTTGTTAGATTGTCTTAGGTGTTGCTGTGACGTAAAACTCCAATAAAACAATGAAAGCTATCTTCGTCCAATTTGACTGACGTTGAAGTTTACACATTGAATAATTCAGTATCTGTATTAAATCTAGTTGCTGTCATACATGCAGAGAAGTGCTATCTAAAATATTTTTGTAGCACAATTTAACAGATACCCAATTTGGAAACCAATATACGGCAGAAGCAAATATAGGCCAAGAACTTTGTCCATTTTGGTCTTCAGTTACTAAAGGAACCATGTGGTAATAGGCTCATAGTGAGCTTAGAAGTATAGTGCACTTAGTGAAGGATAATGGCCACTACACCAGTCTCCTTGAAAGAAGATAGCTGGAAGAAATCCGTATGTGATCACTGCACCACTGAAAACTACCCCCACAAGTCAAAGGTCAGCCAGCAAGGTTGAAATGTATAGGTAGTTAGTGTAGTTCTACATATGTACCTTCTAAATTACAACAACAAAAATGTGCTTAACAATGACAAAAAAATGTCAATGTAATTCTTACCCTCTCCCTGCCCAATTGCCTTTTTAAAAATCTCTCTGCAACAACACAGTGCACCACCATATCCCAAATAAAGCAGATGTACATATAGCGACATTTCAACACTGTCTGCACTAAAACAGTGTATCACCATATCCCAAATAAAACAGACATACTTATAAGAACTTTTCAACACTCTCTGCACTAAAAGGTGTATCGCCATATCCCAAATAAAACTGACATACCTATAAGAACATTTCAACACTATCTGCACTAAAGGGTGTACCACCATATCCCAAATAAAACAGACATACCTATAACATAAGAACATTTCAACACTCTCTGCACTAAAAGCTGTACTGCCATATCCCAAATAAAACTGACATACCTATAAGAACATTTCAACACTATCTGCACTAAAAGGTGTACCGCCATATCCCAAATAAAACAGACATACATATAACAACATTTCAACACTCTCTGCCCTAAAACGTGTACCGCCATATCCCAAATAAAACAGATGTACACATAGCGACACATCAACATCAATCCACCTCGTGAATAATACTAGATAAATACTCCTATAGTTTTTCATACTGTTAAGTAGAAATCATTGCTCCAGTTTTGATACATGAATTTGTTATAAATTCAAAGATGCCACCGAAAAGAATAGGAGCCATTGTTTGCAGCGTGAAACGCGACACTCACATGTGTGGGTCTCAGTCTCTGCAACACAATGGTGGTTTTATTTTTGTTGCTTCTGATTTCTTCCACTGCATTTCTTTTCGGTCCACACTTTCGGCCTGCCCATTGTATAGAGTTCTGCTCAATTAGAGTGGAGAGAGGTGGAGAAAAAAATACAACTGGTGTCATTTTCTTTTGGTTTGTGTTCACCATTCAAAGGTGACAGCTCGCCGTGGTCAAACAAATCCCAGCCAGACTTGAAAGCTACCCCCCTTCACCACGTGACTCTCTATCTCCATGGTAACCTTAAAGGGGTAGTCTTAGCCCCTCTTCATCATATCCTTAAAGCTGCATATTCCGATGTAAGTTTAACCGTTCTACTCCTATTGTTCTATTAATATGCACATGGATTCGTCTCCGTCTCTCTTCGCCGCCGCCTCTCCTCCGTTGTAGCCATTTCACGTTTTCGTTAATATAATCCCGCCCAAGTGCCGACAGCCTATGTAATACATGTTCATGGGCTCTACCCCCGCATATTGATTGTGTATTAATTACCATTACTCCTACCATGCCATGCTAAGGCCGATGGTGTACTCCGCTGCCGCTGTCCCTTATAAACACCCACGACATTACCTATTATTTTTATTGTCCGCATTAAGAAGGTGGTTGCTAGCCCCCAGGAGAGGGTTATTCTACGCACTGTAATGTCTACATTAGTCAATCGTCTGTGTAATAGATATAATAATGAACCATCATTAGGTAGTTGACCATGACAGTTAGTGTAGTAAGAGACCTGTTCGTAAAGAGTAAGGAAGGCAAGGAACGTCTCAGTCAGATTTTAAGAGCTCACAACTTTATTTCTGTTCATACCAACACCATCTAATCTCTTCCAATGTCAATCATATGATTAAATACTTCCCCTCCATTTCCTTTATAGTCAAGATACTTTTAATTACTGTATTTAAAGCCAGATTATCACCTGAAACATCAAAGCGCTAATGAAACACATCTGATGGGTCCGGGCCCGATGGCTCGAACCTTCTAAATTGCTAGGAGAGTAGCGTGGGACGCCACACCAAATCTCCTAGCAATGAGTTACAGCAACGAACCCTTCCCCACATTTGATGGCCAATGCTGGTTTGTCTTGGCGAGCAGCCCACATTTCCATATCCGGGTTACCCGACCCACCCGCATCGCCCACATCTCGATTATAGTCTTGACCACTTCATAAGCATCAAATTTTCAAAACAATTATCTAGATGTGATTCTAACTGACACTGATGCACTTTTAAGCATTTGTTGCCACATGGAGGGGTATCCTGAGCCAATTTAATAGAACCTGTTGCCGCAGAAGCTTATAGTGTCATGCTTGCTAAAACTAATTTGATATATTTAAACTTCAAATATCTTAAAAGTTAGCCATTTAAAATAAAAGTTACACCAAGATAAAGCAACGTAGGTCATACCAATCAGTTCAATATAACTATCTCAGAAAAATGAGAGAAACTCAAAACCATCTGCCTATGCAACTTAAGTTTAAGGGGGAAGTCTTAGCCTCTCTTCATCATAAACTTAAAGCCGCATAATCCGAGGTAAGCATCACATTTTCAAAGCCAAAACACTTACTTAGTCAGATTTCATTCTACATATCCACTTTAAATCCCAGTGCACTCATCAAGCACGTGTTGCTGCAGAGAAGGGGAGACTAGGCACATTTAATAGAACATGTCACAAAATCTTGATGTGCTTGCCAAAATTAACTTGACATGTTTTCACTTCAATTATCTCGAAATTTACTTCACCATAAAATAAAGTAGATTATAATGATCAATCCAATGTATTTATCTTTGAAAATGGCAGAAACACAAAACCATTTATTTTAAATGGCTAACTTTGGAGATATTTAATGTGAAAACATGCCAAAATAATTATGACATGCACATCAAAACTGACGTCATATATGCTTCAGCAGTAACATGTTCTATAAAGTAAATTACCTCAGTATTCTGTTCCATGCACAAGAACTACTTAATGTCTCTCTTTGTGTTTGTGTACCTAAAAATGAGATTAAAGGACGAAAGACCAAAGACAACCTGAAAGAGAAACAGAACGAAGTTTAAAAGAAGAACAGTATATTCGACCCCTACCGACAATCGAACGTTGCCACGTCAACTGTGACGTGTATTATTAAATAAAGGTGTATTGAATAAGGGTTGCTCTGGTGCTTTTAATAATGGACAACAAATGCTCATGCCGGAAGGAAGAAGCTAGCGATTGAAAGAAGAAAGGAAGGGGGGGGGGGAAGAGAGAAAAGGGAGAGTGCACCAATTGAAAAGGTACATAAGTACGATATTATAGACATGTCAAAAGTAAATTCATATCGAACAAAATTGAACAAATGAACTAAGTCACGCCATAACAGTCTATGAACCTTCCAAGTAAGCTATATTCAAATTAGGAAATCTGTGAAGTAAAATAAGAAAACGACAAGAACAGTCCGGACACTATTGTGATGAACTCAGGATGTGTCTGAAACAAAGAAACCTGAGAAAAGCACCAGAAACGACAAAACCATGACAGCAAAACAATGCACCCGAACAAAATGGTCACCCCGTTTTAAGGCAAATGATGCTGTTCGCGGTAGACTGAAGGCTTACAGAACAATGCTTTTATTAATAGAAAATGTATACGACATAGTTATAAGTTATATAGATTAGTCTATCTTCGAAACACCACTGGTTTGAATGTGCTTGTCTGAGCTGTACCTTATATAGTGCCGTCTATCTTTGAAGCAACACTAGTTTGGGTGCGCTTGTCTGTGCTGTGCCTTATAAGTAATAAATTAGTCTATCTTTGAAACAACACTGGTTTGGATGTGTTTGTCTGAGCTGTGCCTTATCTTTCAAGTAGTGTATCTTTGAAACATTACTTTCGATATGCTTGTCTGAGCTGTCTCATCTTTGAGGTAGTGTATCTTTGATACATTAACTTGAATGTGCTTGTCTGAGCTGTGCCTCATATAGATTAGTTTATCTTTGAAACAATACTAGTTTGTATGTACTCATCTGAGCTGTGTCTTATCTTTGAAACACCTTCACATTGATCGCCGTGAATATGGCCTATGCTGCCGACACGGCGTAAAGCAACCACCAATCAATCAATCAATCAAAACCTTCACATTGATACTTGGTCCCAATTTGAATACACTTGCTCGAGTAGTATCCTATATCATTGAAACACCTTCACATTGATACTTGGTCCCAATTTGAATACACTTGCTCGAGTAGTATCCTATATTGTTGAAACACCTTCACATTGATACTTGGTCCCAATTTGAATACACTTGCCTGAGTAGTATCCTTATCTTTGAAACATCTTCTCATTGATACTTGGTCCCAATTTGAATACACTTGCCTGAGTAGTATCCTTATCTTTGAAACATCTTCACATTGATACTTGGTCCCAATTTGAATACACTTGCCCGAGTAGTATCCTTATCTTTGAAACACCTTCACATTGATACTTGGTCCCAATTTGAATACACTTGCCCGAGTAGTATCCTTATCTTTGAAACACCTTCACATTGATACTTGGTCCCAATTTGAATACACTTGCTTGAGTAGTATCCTTATCTTTGAAACACCTTCACATTGATACTTGGTCCCAATTTGAATACACTTGCCCGAGTAGTATCCTTATCTTTGAAACATCTTCTCATTGATACTTGGTCCCAATTTGAATACACTTGCCCGAGTAGTATCCTTATCTTTGAAACACCTTCACATTGATACTTGGTCCCAATTTTAATGCACTTGCTCGAGTAGTATCATTATCTTTGAAATAGCGATAGTTTAGATACGCTCATCTGAGCTGTTGTCTTTGACAGATTTTCATTGGTACCAGTGCTGTGTGTAATAATAGTTATTCCTGCCATAACAGTTGTGCCTTATTTTGTCGCTTTCGTAGGATTACTGTTATTTCTAAGTAAGTATGACTGTTTTGAAATTGAATGCTACCAGCTACCTTCTGTGTAGTTAGAGTGATGGCAGGGTCGGGTCAAGGTAAACAGGGTTACGGTCAACAGAACCCAGAGGAGTTGACAACAAAAGCCAACCAAACCAAGGAGCCACACACACATACACTTACTTGATATTTGAGTTGGAAAGATGAACAACCCGATGGTATTGAGCTTCTGCCACATTTAAAAAATAAACATAATAGGTTGATCTTTATAATCTACTTGACTTTAATTTAGAGTAACTTTTTATTAGAAATTGTTAACTTCGGCGATATTTGAAGCGTGAACCTTAAAGATATATTTGTGGACGTGGTCATAGGCTTGCAGCAGTGACAGGTGCCATAACGTTGACTTAAAGCTGCATAGTCCAATGAAAGCATAGCATGTCCTAAACCCAAAGCAATTGATCCTAAATACCCAACTTAGATATTGGTGCACATCTTAAACATTTATTGCTAAATGAATTTAATCAAACCTGATGGTTTTGACATGTACACACACATTTATTTGGCAAGATTTCACAGTTCTCTGTGGTGGAGTGGTTAGAGTGTCTGACTTTTTCTAGGTCAGACTCCTAATCTGCAGGTCGGTGGTTCAATTCCCAATGCCCCCACCTCTGCCAATTTGGATTTCCACCACTGTGTCTAACTTACAGCGTCATCAAAGGCCAGTTGCTCTCATACCATGTATATGTGGTGTGGGAAGTTAAAAATCCCTTGGGTCGGTAAAAGTGTAGGCTCGGGCTTTCTATCGACAAACTGTCTAATGGTGAAAACAAGTCTATTCAGACTTATCCATAATAGGCAGTATAAATCTTTAAGACTACAAAATCAGGTAGAAAGTGAATAGTTTGCCCCGCGCCCAGCAGGAATTGTCTGCTAGTGACGCTCCTGTAGGTAATACAGGGCAAACGCAGGCAAGCCAACGATTGGACATAATAACTGGCGACTACACATGATTGCAACGACTACATCATACTGATAATAATAATAATAATAATCAGGGCTACACCTCTGCCTATAAATAGATTATACATTATATATATAAATGTTTCATCTATTTCTATCTCTCTCAATATATATATAGAGAGAGAAATAGATTATGCACTAATATATATATATAATGTACGCACTAATTCATATATATATATATATGAAGCAAAGTGATCCATACACTGAGTGAGCAGGAGTACCAAGAACTGCCGGTGGCGGCGCCACCGTAGGCCAGCAGGCCGCAGTTAATCAAGATTCGTCCGTTATTGGACATTAAGCAATGTTACACAGTAACAATAATAATAATAAATCTCCTACCGATAATTTATACTCGTATATCCATATACTAGCTATATATATATATATATATATACATATATACATATACATAACCTTGCTTTTCAGGAGGAGGGTAAACCAAATTAAGAATTGTATAATTAATAAGAAATATAAATAAACTAAAACAGCGAGTAAACAGCTGTTATTATTTAGAGAGCTGTCAATGAGATGCCAAACCGATGTAGATATATCTTTCCACGGGTTCTTATTTACAACAAGGGTGTAGACAGCCCCCCCCCCCCCCCCCCCTGGGGATATATATCTCCCTGAATGGCAACCCACCGCTCCCTATATAGCGCTTTTCAACACAAAGGGCGCTTATTTTCTTAGTTTGGGCTGCGGTTATAAATGGTTTAAAAAATGAAACTAATGCAATAACGAAGACGGTGTGCAGAGGCGTCTTACATAAACCTGTGAAGGGCCATCTACAACCGGTACACAATGCAATGAGTAATGAGTGTGAGGTACATTCAATCATTTTACATTCACATTAAAGGTTTTACTTGTTGGTTTAGGATTTCTAATTCAGTATTTACTAAATTAACTAATACCTTTATTTAGTCTTAGTTCAATGTGATCAGATACTCTTTTATTCGTTGTGTTGTTTGTATGCAGTAGGATTTGAGTGTTACTTGGGGTATTTTTGTGTTAGTAAATCAAGATGTCTTGACAATAGTCACACCAGTGACGGAGCCGGAATCCCTATTGGCTCGGCAGGCTGAATTCTAGGGCCTCGCCTCAAAATCTACTCCGGCCAAGATGTATAATATTTTCATTTATTTACACTTAGGCCTTGGGAGGGGCCTTACAAATGGAATAGCCCATGGCTTGTCTTCATCTAAATGGGGCACTGCACCCACCATTCAGTAGTTTTTAGACATGCGATAGTTGGGTGTGGGGCGGGGCGTTGTTCCCAGACCCTGGATGTGCAAGGGGCATGCGCAGGCGAACTGGGCGTGGCGCCGGACGCCGCATTCCTGAGTAGCACATGCGCACTGCGCCTCTTGTTACATAACGGGGGGGGGGGGGGTTGTACAGCTGTACGAAATGTCACGGGCTTCCATCTGTCCACGCGTCTGTGTGGTAGACACCTTTACATCTGCTGGAGAGGGATGGGGTGGGGGTGGGGGAATGGGGGCAATGTGAGCGGTGGGCTGTGTTTGTGTCTGCCCAGGTGTGCAGTTTACTAACAAAAGCTTGTTTTATTTAATGATGTTTCTAGAGCACATTGATTTTTATCATCGGCTATTGGACATCAAACATATTGTCATTCTGACATTCCTTTGGAGGAAACCCGCCCGCCACCCCATATGCTACTCTTTCCGATAAGCAGCAAGGGGTCTTTTATATATGCACTTTCCGACAGACATGACACCACATACCACAGGCTTTGATGAACCAGTTGTGGACCATTGGTTGGAACACATTTCCTAACCATACGGATGTTATTAACCATAGGCTATAAATAAAAACATGAATAACATAAGTAAAACTGTCTCTGGCTATAGTTCTAACACTAGTCTGAGTGACCAGATTTTTTTAGATCTAAATGCAGATGGTATAATGCCTGGTACACACCTCTCGTTTACGATTCACGCACTAAAACTGACTGCGCATCACGACCCCGACCCGTCCCGTATATGATCTAAAACTGCCCGATTCATTTTTCGAATCCCTTGCGATTTCAGTTTTAACCCCTAAAACTGAGTTTTAAGTCGCGAATCGCAAGGCTCTGGTGTGCTAGGGCGTCGCACACCTAATGACTAAAACTCAAACTTCGTCGTGAAACGGGCAGTTTTAGGTCGTATACGGGAGGTGTGTACCAGGCATTAGAAGTGCCGATTAGTTTGACGTAAATGCAATGGTAGATAAAAGATTCACATCTTAATGTATTATATATATTTTTTAATTAATATTCTACCTTTCAAACACTAGCTGAAATGTGCTGAAACTAAAAGATTCCATAGCTGCACTCGCTGCTTCAGCTTCAACATAAACCATGTGCGTCGCGCCGATTTGTTTTGCTTTTACGCATTCCACAATGCACCGCGTGGCTGGAATTACGAACCCGTCTAATATCTAAATTTGATTCCACATATCTAATTATGACACTGATGCACTTATTAGACACTTGTCACCCCATAGAAGGGACTACTGAGGAACTTTAATAGAACCTGCTACTGCAGAAGCCGTGCTTGCCAAAACTAATTTAACATATTTGCACTTCAAATATCTCAAAAGTCAGCCATTTTAAATCAAAGTTACTTCAAGTTAAAGTAGCA
>CM059193.1:79709577-79727077 GCA_030323885.1 Branchipolynoe longqiensis
TCACCTTCACACATGTTCACGCATACCCAGTGGGATCTCCGTTTTACCAAAAGAAATGAAACACAAATATCCAAAAACATTTTTTTTTTAAACTTCACAAAATACGCCTATAGAATATATCTTTTTTTCCCCTTTTGGTCACGAATCCATTTCAGAGCACTGCCCGATTAATTAATTAATTTATTGATAAAATCAAATTATGCACTCTCTTTGGCACTTAAGATGCATGCACATCCGCCTTTGCAAAAGTGACCGGTGAATATCTGGTCCATGGCATTCAATAGCGTGAAGATAAGAATGTCACTCCTTTGACAGTGTTTGGGCAATCTGACAGCGACTGCTCAGATTCCTGAGTCAGACTCATTCACGACATCCAACTTTTAGTTACTTTCAACACACAAATAAACTGCCCAAGTGATGAAACCCGGGAGGGTGGGTGGTTTTACCACGATCTGTGTCTGTACACAGGAGACCCGTGTCTTCCAAACAGGCATGGCCATGTGCTTAATAGGAGAATATGGGAGGGAGGGGGGATGCTGGTTTAAAAGAAAAAACCCCAAAAATAAGCAAACTCGCAGTAGACTGCTTCTATTGTCGTGACACTATGGCAGTAGACTGTTATTGTGACAATCAGGTGTTTTTGTTGTTGCAATAGTGCTTTCATTGTTGTGACAGTAGAATGTTGTGGCAGTAGACTGCCTCTATTGTCGTGACACTATGGCAGTAGACTGTTATTGTGACAATAAGGTGTTTTTGTTGTTGCAATAGTGCTTTCATTGTTGTGACAGTAGAATGTTGTGGCAGTATACTGTTATTGTGACAATAATGTGTTTTAGTTGTTGTTGCAATAGTGCTTCCATTTGTTGTGACAGTATAATGTTGTGGCAGTAGAGTGTTTCTGTTGTTGTCGCCGGAGAGGGATTCTGCTGTTGTGATAGCAGAGTGATAGTGATGTGGCAGTGGAATGATTCTGTTGTTGTGGCAGGAGAGTGTTATTGTTGTGAAAGTAAATTGATTCCGTTGTTGTGGCAGGCTGTTGTCATTTATTATTATTATTATTAACTACTTCATAAAAGTGAAGAAAAGCTTTGTTTTATTTAACGACGCCTCTAGAGCACATTGTTTTTTATCCTTGGCTATTGGATGTCAAACATATGGTCATTCTGACATATTTCTTTGGAGGAAACCCGGTGCCGCCACATAGGCTACTCTTTCTGATAAGCAGAAGGGGGTATTTTATATGCACTTTCCCACAGACAGGACATCACATACCAGTACCACAGACTTTGATGAATCAGTTGTGGACCACTGGTTTCATATACAGACACAACTTACAAATATATGGCAGAGACTAGTAATAGTATGATAGTCTAATATATTATCTGTCCTCATTATTATTATAACCAACAAGTGACTTTGCCACCACTTCTTTCAGAATGTGCAGACTCGCCTGTATGTTCCTACCAGCTTCAGACAACCCCTGAAATACATTTAATACAGACAGACGTGTCCCCGGCCTAGTTCCTCCCAACGCCGCCAGGTGTCCGCAAACCAAGCAAACTATTCCCTCCCATCTTATAAATTATATATTATATTTTCGCGGTCCTGTTTCAGAATCATAAAAAACACCACGCAATACATAATATTCACAACTCATGCGAATCTGAAGGCGACGATGAACACTACGGTTATGGGACCATTGCCACAGCGCATACACAAGCTATGGAAATTACTAAATTTCAAATGCACGTATGTCAGTCAAATTTTGGGATATTTAGAAAATTCCAAAAGTATATTGCTTTTGAGTCATTGGAGCTTCCAAGAAAAATAAATTTGTCATGTTTGGACCCTTTTGAAAATTTTAGGAAGGTACCAAACTAGTCAGTCACTATTAATACACAATAGTCACAATGCATGCGACATCTGATGGCGGCAACGGACACTATGGTTGTTGGATCATTGCCACAGCGCATGCGTGTGAATATCGTGGATAATACACCAAGCTAGCGACATAGAGTTGAGTACAATTCACCAAGCTACTGTGGTAGTTAGAACCCAGCTGCAATATTATGCACACGAGTGTAATTAAAGTTGCACAGTCCGATGGTCTTGAGTTCCTGCCATATTGGAGATAAATATATTAGGTTAATCGTTATAATCAACTCTACTTTACTTTGAAGTAACTACTATTCTAAAGGGTAAACTTCATAATGCTGGACATAGGCTTGTTTTTTAAATTGATTAAAAAACCTTCTTCTTTTTAGCACATCCATCTAGCACAGGAACACCAACCTGCAATATATATATTTAATGAGTAAATATACATATTTAATGAGTACACATACATACTTAATGAGTACACAGGTATCAAATTTGGATATGCATGACCCAATCCAAGACCGTCTTGATATGACCCTAGATGTTGCAAGGATGTAGAACTCCCAAACAACCAACCAATCAAATCCAGGTTAAGCGGATTGGTTTAGAAAAGTTGTTTCCTTTCATTGGATTATACAGCTTTAAATTGGCGGTGATTAATTTGGATTATTCAGCTTTAAATTGGTAGTGATTAATTTGGATTATGCAGCTTTAATTTGGCAGTGATTAATTTTGGGGGTAATTTTGGCGGACTGAATTGTAAGCCATTGTTTACGGCGCGTCGGTCGCCCATACAACACGGCGTTAACGGGTTTCGGGGCCTGACGTTTACAGGGAGACCGGTATCCACCATGAATGCACCTCCAACCCACAAAGGTGATCTATCGCTGTTTGCTTCTTGTATCTCACGGAGGCAGGTTGGGGGGAGTTTCAGAGGCAGTTCGGGCAGTTCAATGCCACCTCGTGTATCACGTTATGACACTGCAGACCCTCAGCTCCTTCACCACCCGCTTCGTTTTGTCGTCTGCTGTAGTTAATCGTCGCTTCCTTGGACTAATTCTTGTTTCCTTTGACTAATTGTCATCTGCTTTGCGTAATCGTTGTTTCCTTGGGCTAAGCGTCACTTCCTTTGGCTAATTATCGTCTGCTTTGGTTAATCGTGGCTTCCTTTGGCTAATTATCATCTGATTTGGTTAATCGTCGCTTCCTTTGACCAACTGTCGTCTGCTTTGCTTAATCGTCGCTTCCTTTGGCTTATTGTTGTTTCCTTTGACTAATTGTCATCTGCTTTGGTTAAAGTTGCATGGTCCGATGGCATATGAATTTTTGTCTTATTTTTTAGATAAATATATCAAATTGATCGTTACAAGCTACTAATCATTAGTGCGGAGTGATTTTGATTAAAGATGATTAGTTTTGAAGTAATATGAGCTGAAAGAACCAAAAATAATTTCGACAAGCTTGCCAAAAGTCCTGTGGCTATGACCCAGATGGTCATCTCGCGGTGACCACGTGATGTGAGATGACCTGGAACCTTACAGGACTGTAGGTAGGTATTCCTGGTTGGGTGAGGAACATTCTGGGAATGGATTAGTGCCATAGGCCCATGGCACTAGGGTTTTTAAACAAAATATAATGTGTGTCTGTTGTCTGCTTGTGTCTGTCTATGTATGTCTGTATGTATCTGTGTGTGTCTGTCTGTGTGTCTGTATGTGTGTGTTTCTCTGTATGTGTGGGTATGTATGTGTGTATGTATGTGGGTGTCTGTGTGTGTATGTATGTGGGTGTGTATGTATGTGTGTGTATGTATGTGGGTGTGTCTGCCTCTATCTGTGTGCATCTGTCTATGTGTCTCTGTCTGTGTGTGTCTCACTCTGCAAAGTCAGGTCGGGTGTATGTGTGTCTGTGTATGTCGGGTGTGTGCCTGTCTGTTTCTGTGTCTGTATGTGCTGTCTATGCATGTCTGTCTGTGTGTGTCTATCTATGTGTGTGTCTGTGTGTATATGTATGTGTGGTAATGTCTGTGTGTGTATGTATCTGTGTGTATATCTGTGTGTATGTATGTGTGTGGCTGTGTGTATATCTGTGTGTATGTGTGTGTGTGTCTCTCTGCAAAGTCAGGTCGGGTGTGTATGTCTGTGTGTGTATGGGTGTGTATGTCTGTGTGTATGTATGTATGTGTGTCTCTGCCTCTGTCTGTGTGTGTGCGGCTGTCTATGTGTCTCTGTATGTGTGTGCGTATCTGCAAAGTCAGATCGGGTGTATGTGTGTCTGTGTATGTCGGGTGTGTGCATGTCTGTGTGTTTGTGTGTCTGTATATGTATGTGTGGTAATGTCTGTGTGTGTATGTATGTGTATGTATGTGTGTGTCTGTGTGTATATGTATGTGTGTGTGTCTGTGTGTATATCTATGTGTGTATGTCTCTGCGTGTCTGTCTGGGGGTGTCTGTCTGGGGGTGTCTGTGTGTGTGTGTGGCTCTCTCTGCAAAGTCAGGTTGGGTGTATGTGTGTCTGTGTATGTCGGGTGTGTGCATGTCTGTGTGTTTCTGTGTATGTGTGTGCTGTCTGTGCATGTCTGTCTGTATGTGCCTATCTATGGGTGTCTGTGTGTGTATGTCTGTGTATGTATGTCTGTGTGTGTATGTCTGTGTGTGTGTCTGTGTGTGTATGTCTGTGTCTCCGTAAAGTCAGGTCAGGAAACACAGACACATACACACACATCCACCTCATATCCCCTTCCCCTCTATGGCCCTGCACAGTAGGCCTACTTGGTTGGGGGAGGCTAATGAGATCACGAGATTGGCCTAATTGATTAATGGCCTTCCTGCATAATGAGTGTTTCAAACTGAGTGTTCAAAGGGGTGAGGTGAGAAACTCACTGGTTATTCTGTATATGCTGTCCCAAATCATTAGCTAATACACCAGTATCTAAGTTGAATATATAGGATCAAATGTAAGTAGTTGTTATAATTTTGACAAAATTATATTTCATCGGACTATGCAACTTTAATTATGGTCTGCTTTGGTTAATCGTCGCTTCCTTTGGCTAATTATCATCTGATTTGGTTAATCGTCGCTTTCTTTGACCAACTGTCGTCTGCTTTGCTTAATCGTCGCTTCCTTTGGCTTATTGTTGTTTCCTTTGAATAATCGCAATTTCCTTTGGTTAATTATGGTCTGCTTTGGTTAATTGTCACTTCCTTTGACTAATTATCGTCTGCTTTGGCTAATAATTAATAGTCTGCTTTGGTTATTTTTTCCTCTACTTTGGTTTAAGAATATCTCCTTTGGTTATTTGTTGTCTTTGACTACTTTTCGTCTGCTTTTGCTAATAATTATCCGCAATTGTTAATTGTCGTCTGCTTTGGCTAACAATGGTCTGCTTTGGGTAATTTTAGTGTATTTTGGTTAGTAATTATCTGCCTTGGCTATTTTTCGTCTGCATTGGCTAGTGTTAGTCGTTTGCTTTGTTTAATTCCCGTTTTGTTCGACTAATAATTATCCGCTTCAGCTAATTGATATCTGCCTTGATTGATTGTCGTGTGGCTTAACTAATAACAGTCTGCTTTGACTAATGACCTTCTGCCTTGACTAAGTTGTATCTGATTTGGCTAATTATCGTCTGCTGTCAATCAAATGCATGTACACGGTATTGCTATCTTTCAGTTACACGTGGGCATAATATGGCATCTTCAGCACACAATCACTCACTCAATCATTCATTCAATCACTTCACCCAATTGTTCACCCACTCAATCATACAATCAATCATTAAATCACTCAACCAATCATTTGGCGGTAGCAGTTATCTTTCCTTCTTTATGGGGCTGTCACACTACGACGTCAACGTAGGGAGAACGTGAAGAACGTTGAACTTCTCGGCGTAGTATGCAAATTTGGGCACAAGTTGAACGTGGATGCAGCGTAGTGGACGAGAGAGCAACGTCGGTAAAGCGTAGTGATACCGTCGTTCGACGAGAGAGGTCAACGTAATGACGCTGACGGAACGTTATGAACGTTATTCAATCGTCAGAAGAACGTTACGTGACGTTCGCTACGTCATGATACGTTGAACGTACGTTGAATGCACGTTCTCCTGACGTTGTCCTGACGTTCCCATTACGCCCCGTGGGCATTTGCACTTGGTTTAATGGGGGTCAACGTAGTGGAACGTAGTTGAACGTAGTGAGGAGCGTTGGAATAACGTCCGTTTAACGTCATTGACGTTCGCTGAACGTGAACAGAACGTACGGCAAACGTAAACCCTTACGTTCGACCTACGTCGAAACTTTTGAACATGTCCAAAACCTCGACGTAATTCGACGTAACACGACGTAATGTGACATAGCTCGACGTCACTCTAACGTCATTATGACGTCATCATAACGTAATCCAACGTACATCAACGTAATGACGAAATATCACCACGTTAGGCTCACGTTGGCTCATTACGTCGTAGTGTGACAGGGGTATAAAGCTGCATATTCCGATGAAGCATACAATTTTCAAATCGAAAACAACCATCTAGATTTGATTCTACGTATCTAACATAGATACTGATACACTTTTTAAGCATTTGTTGCCATATAGAAGGGAATACCAAGCCAATTTAATAGAACCTATTACTGCAGCATAGTTTAGCTCAAAACTAATTTGACATATCTACACTTCAAATATCTCAAAAGTTGGCCATTTAAAATAAGTTACTTCAAACTAATGGTGCTGTCACATTATGCCGTTTCTCACCAACGCGTGTCGAGATGTGTCATATTTTGGCGAAAAGTCGGGAGACATCTGGAAGCGTTAGGCACGCGTTGGTATTCGTTGATGGACGGCGACGGTTGGTGAGGCACGTCAGGGTATCGACAAAGTTTTGTGCTTGCACGAAACTTTGGACGTGCGACAACGCGCGGGTGGCGACGTCAGAAGCTCGTCGACATCGCTTGAATAACCTTATGTGAACGATATGCACGCGTGTGAGGCTCGTTCCCACATGTTGCGCCAAACTGTTGCTTTTTTTGTCTGTTGTTGTTTTATGTCCTACCAACATCTAAGGTCATATCAGGATGGTTCGCCAAACTTTTTTTTTCCCGCACAATGTCGGCTGCGCGCTACCAATATGTTGCGCTGACGCTGAAAAGCTTGACGATTAAAAGTGATTTTGCGCATTGGCGGCATGCCGGCGAGATACGTCGTAGTGTGATAGGGTTATAAAGTAAGGTAGATCATAACAATCAATTCAATATAATTCTCTTTTAAAAAAATGACAGAAACTCAAAACCATCGGACTGCAACTTGAATACATAAATTCCCACGCGCCACCTTTGACGCGCCTCAACCATTCAAAATCCTCCGCTCGCCTTTTAAAGTTTTAGCGCGGCGTCCTGATGTCTCTGGCGCTGTACTCGATTCTCCGTCGTACAAAACAAACTCGGGAAGCGGCGCAGGAGGCACAGTTCACATGCTAACTTCGTCTGTCGCGGCCATATTTTACCGGACGTGAACACAACTACGCGGTGGTGATGTGGTGATGTGGTGTCGGGGCGCTGGTTGTTACACAATACCAACACGCCTGGTCCGACAGTTAAAGATTGGCTGCCATAAAGGGTACATTCCTTACAGGCGACAAAAATCGAAACGCCTTGAAACCTATGGGCTACATTCCTTACATGTGGTATGCGAATGCATTTTCCGATCGGTCCATGTAGCGATCGGTGCGGCATGCGGTATGCGGCACGCAGGGTGCAAATAGAAACCTGAGTCTGATGTGTCCATTAGTTTAACACTAGGAGAGGCGACTGAGCATTACGGGACGGCCTAGAGGGGTGCCGTGTACATAGTGATTAGTGTGTGCTTATACGGGGGAAGGAGGCGGGAAGGTGAGAAAGCCGTGAGGGGAAGAGAGAGGAGGGGAGAAAGCTGTGAGGGGAGGATGGCAGGGAGGTGAGAAAGCTACCAGATTCACAGAAATATGAATACTTATCTATAAATTGGCAATAATATAGCCAGTTGTGTGCCGCATGCTGCATGCCGCATACCGCGTGTAAGGAATCATGCCATTCGCATACCGCATACCGTGTGTAAGGACTGGGCCTTGACTAAGGACCACCCTATCCATTCACATGTTTATTTGTTTGTTTGTTTGAGTTTTACGTCCTGCCAACATCTATGGTCATATTAGGACGGGTACTGACTGACTTGTGACAGCGCACACTCATTGTGACTTTATAGTGCTGCCCCACTGAGAGATCAGGCCGCCAGCACCATGACCTGATATCCCACTCACCCAACAAGTCCTTGCCCTATCCAAATAATGCCAAACGCCAGGCTAAGAAGCAACAAGTACCAATATTAAAGTCACTGGTTTGACTTGACCAGGATTCGAACCCACAAACCCACGGGTTCGGATCCCCCGATCTCCCAAAACAGGAGACGGACGCTCCACCCATTCGGCCATTCCGTCTGGTCCTTAGATTGACATTGAACTAACCAGTCCATGCCCTATCCTAATAATGCCGAGTGCTAGGCTAGGATGCAACAAGGATAAATTTAGTATGTTATTAGTTTGACTTGATGAGGAACCGAACTCCCGACCTTCCGCATGGAATGCCCGCGCTCTACCGAATCGGCCACCGCGTCTCGCCCATTCACATGTTGGCTAATATAACTCTGAGCATGACACCTCGTAGTTGTGTATATATAATATAGCCAAAAGCTACATGGTCCAATGAAAATCTAATTTTCGAAACCTAAAACATAGTAAAAGCTGAAATAGACTTGATCCTAAACATGAAACTTAGGTATTAGTGCATTTATTAGACATTTATCACTGCATAGACAGAATAATAGGTCGATTTAACAGGCTCTGTCATTGCTGAAGACTATGATGTTCAGCTTTTTCGATGTGCACACCAAAATTAATTTCGAATTTCCCCCCCCCCCCCATATAATATATATCTAATGATAACCTGGGCCGCGTTCAGGATACGGCTCGGCGACGTAGCGGCGATGCTTTTTGGCCTATTTGCGTTCAGTGTGCGTCGCGGAGATGTCTCGGCGACGCCTCCCTTTTCACATAGGAGACAAAAAGCGCCTCGAAAATGGCCGCCGTCTCCAGTGGTTTCAGCCTATCAAGGCGCAGCATTTCCATTGCAAATGGCCGCCGCCTAAGGGGGCGGCCATTTTCGAGGTGACAAGCTGCTTGTGCAGTTCAGACTAGCATCAGTGCCATCTCCGAGGCGCCTCCGAGACGGACCCTGAACGAGGCCCTGTTAAACCAAAAGTTACTTCAAACTATCGCAAAGTAGATTATTACCAAATACAGAAACTCAATTCCCTTTCCATGTACCTGCCATTAACCCCAGTCCCCTGTCCATCTCGAACATAACCTTTCCTAACCTGACGGCAGCAGAAAGAGCAATATTTCAGCTTCAAATCCAAAACACCTCCTGATATGACCAGAGGACATAAACCCCAATAAACCACACCCAACAAACCCAGGAGACTTAGCTTTATGTCATATTGCTGTATAAATTTATTCAATTCATTCAATTTATTCGTAGCGTCATTACACCATATTTAATTTGGATTAGTTTTGTTATGTTATCAACAAATTCCCGGGGACATCTGGACTGTAGCAACTCTTAATCTGACATAACCTTCACCATCCTTTTGACACACATAACCGTGGCAGAATGGCATTGGAGGTTATATACTGACTGATTTAAAGCTGCATAGTCCGAGGAAGCATCACATTTTTAAAACCAAAGAAATTATCTGGAATTGATTCTATATATCTAACTTAGATACTGATGCATGTATTAAGCATTTGTTGCCACATAGCAGTGAATACTGGGGCAATTTAATAGAACCTGTTACTGCTAAAGCCTATGGTGTCAGAGTTTTAGCAAGCTCGCCAAAACTAATTTGACCTGTTTGCACTTCAAATATCTCAAAACATAACCGTTTAAAATAAACAGGACTTGAAGCTAAAGTAAGGTCGATTATAATGGTCAGGTTAATCTATTTATCTCAGAAAAATTACAGAAACTCAACACCATCGGACTATGGAACGTTAAATAAAGCCTAACAACGAAGTAAACCCAAAGTGACAGATACATTCTACTGAATATGGGATTTGTTACTCAAAGAGTGTACCAATCAACCATATTATACGGACATTATTTGTGGTTTTAATAATAATAATAATAATAATATATAAATTGTGTCACCAGATCTTTAACCAGTGCGTAGTGCCCATTCTGCACGACTGGGCAATATATTTATGCGTCACAAAGTGCGCCAGCTACTCCTCCTTAGATACTCACTTCAGATAGTTTCCAAAGTAAATATTTTTTTAATCTCTCCTTTTCTCTCTACCGACAATTTCATACAAAACCATTGAAAACCTTCGAAGACTAGCTCCATAAACAAAAAACAACAACACCCAACAGCAGCCAAACACAGCCTGACAGGTTTATCAAGTAGCTCTTCAAACATCGTGATTCGTGATGTTCGCATCGTAAACTAGATAACATACACGATCAGAAGGAAGATCACTTCTTACATCCAATATATGAACTTGACCTTCTTTGATGTAGCAAAGAGCGTGCATAACGTACGTCACACTTAAGCTTGGCCATGTATAGCCTAACCGGGTAATCCTCTTTGTTGGTTACCATGGTTACAATATGTCTCCTAATCTGAGTGAACATCTACAGTAGGGTGAATATGTGTATTCCTAGTTTCGCTGGTCGGTCAGGTCGCAGCTCTACAGTTTACTACACGGTGGAAGGTGGGGACCATCCCCTCCCAACTCTATTGAATCATAGTACAGTATAACCCTGTTAAACCAAGCTCGGTTAAACCAAACGATCGGTTAATCCAAACTTTTTTCGGCGGCCCTGCAAAATGCTACCATTTATCAAAATAAAAAGTTGGTTAAACCAAAGTCGGTTAATCCAAATTATCGGTTAATCCAAACAAAATTGTCACACCCCAGTCCACTCCGGTATGGTTAAACCAAACTTTATGTGGTTATAAGGTCATCTGAGACCCCGCTGACGTTTTGATATGATAAATAGTAGTATTTTGCCGGGCCACCCAAAAAAGTTTGGATTAACTGATCGCTTGGTTTAACGGAGCTTGGTTTAACGGGGATATACTGTACATACATAAAAAAACAGTAATCAAAGTGTCCACATACATTGTATATTACATATGCAATACAGGCTTACTCAAAGTCAAAGTCGAAGCCAAAGCTCGGTTAAACCAATGATCGGTTAATCCAAACAAATTTCTATGGTCCCTTCAAGTTTGGTTTAACAGGGTTATACTGTAGTATGTTATGGTTAGGCTCAGTAACTATATTCAAACTATCTCGTAAGTCATCAAATATAGTTTTTGAAGGAGAATACATAGCACCAATGAAAGTTAACTAAAAAGTTAGAAAATGATTTCCAGAGTAATGCAACGTTATTTCCCATGAGATGTCAATACAATTACATATTTTAAACCACCAAAATTAATCCACCACAACAGACTACATTCCTCAGAACAGATGGCAGAAATGGTTTGTGGTGCATGATGAGCAATAGAATTTTCATAATCATCATCTTGAACCGGACGCGGTAGCCGAATCGTTAAAAAGTTAGAGAGTTCGAATCCCAGCCGAGTCAAACCAATGACTTTCAAAAGTGATACTTGTCACCACCTAGCCTGGCGCTCCCGGCATTACTAGGATAGATCAAGGACTCGTTAACTTAGTATCAGGATAATTTGGTTGAGTGGGAAATCAGGTCATGGTGCCAGGTCCCTGGTCTCCCAGTGGGGCAGCACTATAAAGTCAGCATGAGTTGGGAATGTCGGGTCACGGTGCCGGCGGCCTGGTCTCCCAGCGGGGAAGCACTATAAAGTCAACATGTGTGCGCACTGTCACAAGTCAGCACCCATTCTGATATAACCTTAGATGTTGCTAGGGTGTAACCAAACCCAACAAACACCTTGAACTCTTGTCCACCAACCCCCACCCAGCCAATCTAGACGCCTTCCATTTAGGCTTTGACATCCCCTTCACCACACACACACACACACACACACACACACACACACACACACACACACACACACACACACACACACACACACACACCCTACCCATCATCATGGTTCATTCCCTGCCTCCGTTCCCTCCTCCCCTTCCTCCCCACTCAATGGGCGCTCTCCATTAGGACAGGGCAGAATGGCTATCTGGTGATGACAATCAGTATCTGTCCAATCTGCCTTTAAAAGACGATCAGGCCGAGGCCGGGCGTTCCTCAGCGTGCATCCGGCCGGGTGTGGGCCATGTGTGGGTTCTATGAATAGCATTCAAGCTCGCACACAGGGAGGTGATGCTGGGAGCGTCCCCCCGATACTGGACAGTCATGCGCACACAGTGCTCCCGTCATAGAGGTCGCCCCCCTGGCGTTTGTAAGATCACAACTGGGGGGAAGGGGGGGGGGGGGGGGAGGCAATCTGCGCATGTCTACACAAGATATTGGGAGAAGCAGGGGGCCCTTTGGTTGGTTGGTTGTTGAGGTTTTATGCCCTGGCAACAACTAAGGTCATATCAGCACGGGTACCGATTTGTGACAGTGCACACTCATGGCGACTTTATAGTGTGGCCCCCACTGGGGGTGGGGGGATGCCACCAGCACCATGACCTGATATCCCACTCAGTCACATTATCCTGATACTTAGCCAACAACCAGTCCATGCCCTATTCTAATAATGCCGAGTGCCTGGTTTGGAAGTGACAAGTATACATTTTTAAGTCATTGGTTTGACTCTACCAGGGTTTAAACACGTGGGTTTGAATCCCACGATCTACCAAAACGGGAGACGAGCGAACTCATTCAGGTCGGGAGCCCTTTGGTGAAGCAATGATCTATTATTACCTGGTCACAACGCCATATCAAGTTTACAATAAGAGAGGTCGGGATGGGTGGAGCTTAAAGTGGCATAATCCTATGGTTTTGAGTTCATGCCATTTCTACCATATATAATGGCTGGCACACACCTCCCGTCTGTGCGCACACACCTACCGTTTACGATCTAAAACTGCCCGTTTCGCGCACAAAAATCGCTATCTGTGCGCTCCCCGCGCACACCTAGCGAGTGCGATTCGCGCATAAAACCTCAGTTTTAGGGCTAAAACCGGCCGATTACGATTGCGATTCGCGATTCGAAAAATGAATCGGCCCGTTTTCAGTTTTAAGCGGGTCGGGTCGGGTCGCGAGTTTTAGTGCGCGAATCGTAAACGGGAGGTGTGCGCCAGCCATTAGGTTGATTATTATAATCTGATTAAAAATGTTAATCTACTTTTGAAGTAATCTCTTATTTGAAAGACGATGTTTGAAGTGAAAAAATGCAAAACATGAAAAATGTTGGACATCATCGGTTTCAATAGTGACAAGTTCTATTGGATTGACTCAGTATTCCTTTCAGTTCCATCCACCAATAAATGTTTAATGGGTGTACTAATATCGAAGTTGAATATGTAAAACCAAATCTGGGCAAGTATTTTAAAAAGTAAATTGAAATTTTCATCGGATTATACAACTTTAATATTCAACAATGGAAGTTATGTCATATCCATCTTCCTGTATGCTTGTGAATCACGGACCCTCACAGCAGAGCTGCAAAGAAGAATTCAATTACAAACCATGGAAATGACGTGCTAGCACAACATACTATGTGCTGTATAACTTGTTATGATAATATTATTTGGAATGGAGTCCACCTGCATTGCTTGTCTGCTATTAACCTGTATATGTCTTGTGGTGCTATCTGAGCACTGGTTAATGAATATTATAGGTGGTGCCCACGAGCCACCCAATAAGCCAATATATGACTGAGTGATGTTATTGTGTAGCTAGCTGATTTGCCTATTGGGGGGGGGGGGGGTACTTCCTATGTTAACAACTGCTTGCTTGTCTACTGCTCACTTGACTGGGGTGGAGCGCCTTGGCTGCCAGCTCAATGCTCCCAATACGGGGGAGCTACCGACTCATGGTCACATGTGTGCGTGGTCCCCCCCCCCCCCCCATCTGCCTCACTCTCGCAGAATTTTGACTTTAATAAAGCGAAGGGGCCTTTTAAGGAGGGTCCAGCCAGAGATAGCTCAACCAAACTAATTGTATTGTCTCTCACTTACGTAATAGATAAATAACACATCTCATACAAAGACCATGTTACCAATGAGGAAGTCCATGCCAAGATCCAACATGCAATTGAACGACACGAAGATCTGACGATTGTAGAGACACACTCCAGTTGAATGGTAATATTTCCCGCTCGTCAGGTCTGGCCAAAAGCATATTGTATGGCAAAGTGAAAGTGGGAAGAAAACAATGCAGACAAAGGAAGAGGTGGGAAGGAATAGACAGACCTGGAGTTACACAAGGCCCAAAACAAAGATCCATTGACCTGCGGTCACATTACGATAGGGGGAGTCAGTTTATTATGCACAATAAAGGGACCGGGGAGTAACTTTATTATGGGAGTCAGAATATTATCTCACACCGGTTCAGGTCATGATATGACCTTCAATGTAGCTAAGCCAATAAACAGTGGCGAAGAAGCTAGTCCACCGGGCCGGGACGGTGTGGATAGGTGGGTGCGGCCACTCAAGGACAGCACACACGGCACGTGACATTACACCCCTACATGCGTGATGGGGCGCCTAAAAATAGTCCTGTATCAATGCGCCCCAATGTATTTATATAGCCTGTGGTGCCTGATAGTACACACACACTATGCAGACTGTTGATTGGTTGGCTGGCTGGTTGTTGGAGTTTTACATCCTGGCAACAGCTAAGATCATATTAAGATGTGTACCAACTTGTGACAGTGCACACTCATTGTGGTCTTTTAGTGCTGCCCCACTGGGAGACCACACTGCCATCACCATGACCTGATATCCCACACAGTCACAATATCCTTGACCTATCCTAATAATGCCGAGCACCTAGCCAGGATGGTACAACAATAATTTTTTAAGTCATTGGTTTGACTCGACATGGGTTCGAACCCTGTGGGTTCGAATCCCATGATATACCAAAATGGGAGATGGACGCTCAACTCATTCGGCCATCCCATCCCGTCTGGAATATGAACCACCCAGTCCACTGTATAATGGATAAGTTTAGTGGGGGCTTACATCCTAGTAACATCAAAGGTCATATAATGACACACTAATGGCAACTTTATAGTGCTTCCTCCCCTGGATACAATTCCATTGAATTTGATTGAACTACGCAAGTCAAATCTATTGTTCTGCTTTGGAAAGTTTGATGCTTTTATCGGATTATGTAAATTTAAATCCTCATAGTCTGATGAAAACATCAAATTTTCAAAATCAAAGCAATTATCTCAATTTGATTCTACATATCTAACGTGGATACTGGTGCACTTATTACAATTTCTCACCACATTGAAGGGAATACTGAGGCAATTTAATAGAACCTGTTACTGCAGAAGCCTATGGTGTTAGAGTTTTGGTGTGCTTGCCAAAATTAATTTAGCATATCTGCACCTCAAACACTCAAAAGTTAGACATTTAAAATAAAATTACTTCAAATTAAAGTTTCATAGTCTGATGGTGTTGAATTTCTGTATTTATTCCGAGATAAATATATTAGATCGATCACTAGTATCTACTTGATATTAGTTCAAAGTTACTTTTATTTTAAATGGTAAACTTTTGAGATATTTGGAGTGCAAACATGGAAAATTAGTTTTGGCAAGCTCTGACAACATAGACTTCTGCAGTAACAGGTTCTGTTAAATTGACTCAGTATTGCCTTCTACACAGAAACAAATGCTTAATAAGGGCATCAGTATCTAAGTTAGATATGTAAAATCAAATCTAGATAATTGGTTTGGTTTTGAAAATTTGATATTTCATCGGACTATGCAGCTTTAAAGTAACGTAAATTATAGCAATCAATTCAATATATTTATCTCAGAAAAATGACAAGAACTCAAAACCATCGGACTATGCAACACAGTGAGTGACCTGAATTCAGAAGAGTTCAGGGTGAAAGCTGTTCACTCTCCAAGCAGAGTCGGCGCTGTAACCATGTGGAGCGCGTTTATTGCGCATACTTCCGCCGCACTGCGGGATACGGGAGGAGGGTGCTTGTCCAGTGTTGAGGGTGTGTGTGTGGTGGTGGTGGTGGACCCGGGGCTGACCCCTAGCGGGCCCCATTAACCTACTGAGCAGCCCCCATTACTGCTCACCTCTGCACCATTACCGACACCCATTGCTGGCATTTCCGCCCAAACCAGAGCAACGATGCCAATGTTGAGCGCGACCAGACGGGATGGCCGAATGAGTTAGAGCGCCCGCGTCCTGTGCTGGTAGATCGTGGGGTCGTGGTTCCGAACCCTCGTCGAGTCGAACCAATGACTTAAAAATTGATACTTGTCGCTTCCTAGCCAGGCGCTCGGCATTAATAGGATAGGGCAGGGACTGGTTGGCTCAGTGTCAGGATAATGTGACTGTGTGGGATATCAGGTCATGGTGCCGGCAGCCTGGTTTCCCAGTGGGGCAGCACTATAAAGTCACCATGAGTGCGCACTGCCACAAGTCTGTACCCGTCCTGATATGACCTTAGATGTTGCTAGGATGTAAACCTCCAACAACCAACCGTGAACAGCCACCTTTATGGAGCAGTTGTAGAGCGTTATGCTATGTGGAGTAACTACCATTCATCCTACTGCAATAACTTAAATTAATTGGGATTTTATGTCCTTGTCCCATCTAAGGTCATACCTGGATGGGCAGCGGCTTGTAACAGCGCGTAGTCGTGGTGGCTTCATAGTGCTGCCCCATTGAGGCACACCGTCCCACCAGCACCATGGTGCGATATTCCACTCAGCCACGATATCCGGACACTGAGCTAACCAGTCCAAGCTTATCCTTCCTCAGTAATGCAAAGCGCCAGGCAAGGTAACAAACAAGTATCACTATCAGTCATGTATATCTCTGGTTTGACTCGGCCGGGGATTGATCCCACAACCATACACACGGGAAGCATTCGGTTATCTCCAACTCTTGCATAATTAAAATTAATTAACAATTATTTTTTTAAAGAAGTAAAATATGTGTTTTCTGAGTGAATTCGTCTCGTGCAAACCACATGGACCGATGTCTCTTCCAAGTGACTCTGTTGTGTGCTTAGGTACAACTGATGCTCGGCGTGTTCACACACCTGGAAGTGGGATGGTGCATCGTCCCTCCCAGCCTCATCCTTCACTATAGATCCAACAATTTGAGCTCACTTTGAAATTAATATTCTAGGAATTATAGTAAAGTAGATCATAATGACATGCCTTTTGATGGCCAGACTTGGTAGGCTCCTTACATTACATTTTTTCTAGTGTGGACTCCAGTGACATTGTGCGAACAACTAATAATCTACATTGAATACAACAATACTGTATGTATGTATGTATGTATGTATGTATGTATGTATGTATGTATGTATGTATGTATGTACTCCCAATAGCTGATGTTTACTTTTTGTGCTGGGGGTCCTTAAACAAACAACAAAGTATGTGTATCAGGGATGAAAGA